>RHLR01000698.1:0-14997 GCA_009806335.1 Davidsoniella australis | reverse complement strand
ATTTTGCCTTTTTTGTAATAGTACGATACCAGGTGGGATATCTTGATGAATATCCTTTTGTTTATATTTGCTGAATTTAAATCCGAATACTTTCCTTAACGTTGAATAAAAACCATTTGCATTGATGTCATGATATCGTGTGTAACACAACTTGGAATTGGACTCGGCATAGTATCATAAATTTATTATATATTGAACTGATATGAAAAAGTATTCAATTGATGTCATATGAGGACAATAGAAATATGCATTCCTGTTGCCATTCTCTTCGCCATCTTCGTCATTGCTGGTTTCAGTCCTTTGTCTCGATACCAATCATACTATCTTTCGTCGACATGGCCTATTCTATGATCTTTCCATTAAGCCACATGTATCCAGACCGTCCCTGGCATCCATGCAACGCCAGTGTTACGACCGTCTGGGCCATATCATCAAACAATTTATTGCCAGCCTGATCGGACGCCGTTTTCGTCCGGGGCAAGCCCGTAACCGCAGTGCTGAAATACACCGTATCCGCTGTATGGCTGTCATTATTATACATAGTCTCCTGTCCCGCGAGGCGCGAGTGCCCACGACGAGGGCCGTCTTAGTGAAATCACAGGGGCTTAGTGGGAATCCTGCGGCCACCAAAGCAGATTCACCCTGTTTAGCAGCTTCGTTATAGCGGTCCATGAGCTTAATTATTTGGAGAGGACTGACGACGTTGGCGAATAAGGCGGTGCAATCGTCCTGTTCACGCGCGAGTAGGTTTGGTATGGCAAAGGATACGTTAATGATATGCCCGGTACCTGGACGCATGTGTGGCCTCATGCCGGAGCAGATGGTCAGTGGGCCAGTGACATTAGCGGCGATGGAGCTGGAGACTGAGGATATGTCTGTGTTGTTATATGTTAGTATACCATATATATATAAGAATACTTGAGAAATTACAAATAGAAACTCAGAAGGACTTACCACTCTGAGAGTAGAGCACTCCAGCACTATTCACGATGAAGTCCAGATAACCATGGTGCCTCTCTGCCATCGTTTTTATTAGACGATCAATAGACTCGAAGTTGGTGATATCAACCACTTCCAAGTTCAGTGTCACTGGCCCGCCATGGATGTGTAGGCACTTGCTGCCGATAATTTCGGGATCTGACGTCAAAGTTATCATGCCCCTGCCAATATCTGAGTGTGAAGCCCCCGTCATATAAAGCAATAACGGGTTTTTACCGAATCGTGATTGAGTATACTGTAGACTAATCTGACGGACTATAAGAGAGAGAAGCACACATTAGGGTTAACAATACTATACATATGAGACGTAAACAAGGGTTTGACGTCAGGATTCCGTGAAAGCAACGACGCCTAACATAAATCCTAGATCTTGTTTTATCTCAGCCATTGAAATAAGCTTCTTTCGATTTGACAATTCGATCTTCTGAAAGGCAAGCTATATCTGCCAGAATAAGATCAAGACCACGGGCTAGACCAAGCTAGCGGTCTCGTGTCCGACCGTTTCGACCGTCTCGAATATACTGAGGGGCAGTATATAGGTCAAGGCGAGAATGAGTGGACGGGTTGAGCAGGGTTCGGATAACTGGAAAAGAAGACAGAGGATTAAAGAAACATACCTGTAGCGAGACCAACGCCAAAGCTGGCATCGATGACAACTCCAAAGTGACTATAGTGTTTTACGGTCATAGCGTACGCGTTGTATGCAAACTAGGGTTCAAGTAGGATAGCAGTAGGACAAGTGATGATACTAGATGTAATTCGTTGATATACGGTGACTGTGTCTGTGTCTGGGAATAGCTAGGGAAACGGGAAAGAAAAAGACTTCCTTTTTGAAAAGGGCAGAGATATATCACTTTGTACGGCGAAGTATCACGACCATATATGTTTTCGTTTCGTAGGCAGTTGCAAGAATGATCGAAGGGTGTTGGCTACTTCGACGAGGCTTGGGCAGGCAAGATAGACGGGGGGGTGTATGCACATGAGATCCGGAAAAAGAAGAAAGCCACTATCTTCGTATATGCTATGATATGTCTGGATCTAGATAACCGGTAAGCCGGCGGCAATGGACTTGACAGGCTTAGTTAGGTTTATTAGTTGGGCTTATATCAGTAATGGGAGCAAAATGGAACAATTTGACAAAACAATAGTCCGGCTTACTACACAAAAAGTGTATCAAAACGACATAAAATACATGTACAACTCTCGTGGTTCTGCAGGAAGCAAATTCAGGGATGAGCGTACAGATATTTGCATGTTATAGTAATCACGGCTAGGTCGACATACGTAGACCAGCAGAGGAGGAAGATAGAAAAGAGGAAAAAAACGCCAATATTCAATGTGATATGTCATCTTTGTACATGCAACAACCAAGACAGGCCAGCTATTCGTCTTTCCCACTTACTGTTTTTAGGCGTATGCATCGAATCACATCATAATGTAAAACTACTTTTGAGAAGGGATATCCTGTTCCGAATGGACTGTCTTTACCTTGTTTTCTATCATGCATACGTGTATACATATCTGTATAATTGTACATGCTTGTTTGATCCTCATTGTCTCTTCTCGTGTCTTGAGATAGCCACAAGAAGCCAGAGATTAATTATTTCACGTGAATTCAGGCTACCCCATGAAAAAAAAGAGGTCTTGCATATACATGTAGTGCTGGCTAATTTTGGCGCGTACATAATGCAGATCAACTATGCTGACTCTGACTTATTTCATGGTCTAGATCCTGTAAGAATGAACTGATTCTGAGAATATCTGCAATGCGGGCGTTTATAGGACTCGGAAGCCTAGCATGTTCGATCCGAACCTGATAGGCAGCACTAGGTTTCTGAACATAGCTTTACAGATGACTTAACCCTAAGCCCCAGATGTAATGGGTTTTTATGAAATAATTGTTCTTGGTGTCATTTTATCGACCCTCATTCGTGAAAATCAAAGCTCTCATCTAAATGTCATTGATATGACAAGGAGAGAGACACTGTCTTGGATAGCTTATCGAGTCGATTTGGCAGCAAGAAACACTGCGGGCGTTTTTTATTTTAGCCTCCACATACAGATATCTTTTGCATATACAACTTTGGACATGTCGACAGAAACCAAATCCAGCACCGACTATCTGTATATCTGTAGCCTGCTTTTTTTTATTCCAGCTAGTTGGCTGTGGCGATTAATATATGTACAGGTATGTATCTAGCTCATTGATATGACATACTATTAATGTCTCGATACCCTCGATCCTTGGAAACATGACTTGGCATTCGCGATGAAATGCTACATGCCTTTCAAAGTGTGATTTTCGCTCAATGGATCGGTATTCTTGCAGCTCAGCTGGACTGGAAATAAAGATAGAAAAATACTTAGTTAGAGCCTTATATTGCTATGTAACTGTATTCTTGTAGCTCACTCAAATACTCACATAACGGCTTAGAATATTATCTTTATTTTTATGAGTTCTCTTGCCGTTGATCTTTGCTATATCAGTCCAGAAAGAACAAAACAACAAAAGAAATCTGATTCTTTTTCCCAACTTAGTTAGAATTCCTTAACGTAGTCTATAAGCGAGTCGTAAATACTAGAGAGTCAGAAACTTTCTATGACCACACGACCCCTCACACTTGAACACAATTTTGTCCACCAAAAATCATAGAATCAACTTATAAAAAGAATCTTATATTTTCAGCTCTTCAAGCTTTGAAATAAGACCCATATTGCAAGGTTAAGTATCCTGCTAATATCTACAACATCCCTCAATCAACACCGGGGCACAGAATCAGTGGCCGAAGGTCGCAACATGACAGCACGGTCAAACCATGAAAATTAACCAATCTAGAGGATAGGAAGATTGTTCACTATGTTCTAAATCTATATTCTTGATTATGTTCTCCCTACATTCTTGATGTGGAAGATGTGATCAACAAACCGCCAGCACATGTTGGCAGGCAAGGGGCCTCGGGCTTTGCCAAGCAGCAACCAGGACCAAAGACGAATTATTTTTTAAGATATGTCTTCTAATGAAAGGTCAAATGCAAAGATTTAGCGGCCATCTGAGCTTGGCTTATGGTTGTTTGAAGCCAAATATGGCATCTGAGAGTCTGCTATAGAGCTACCTACACAGGCCCAAAACGAAGGAAGGAAAGGCAATGTGGTGTGTTCGGCAAGACAGGACATAACTCAAGGTTATGTTAATTTAGAGTGTTATGGTTGACTCTTCAGTGAAAATACTAACCATTTCCGATTCGCTTATGGATAATGTTATTCTTCTTGAAGATCATGCCCGATTTATCACCAAATTCTGCCTAAGCACTTTGATTTGAGTTATAAGCCTTAAGATAGCCATTACGAAGCAAAGTCAAGGTGAATTCGTAATGGGGTTGTTTTTTATTCAAAAGCTAGAACATTGAAGTACAAATGATATAGTTCCATGATAATGAGTATGGTTTAATAGATAGGATAGTGCTGTATTTGTATATCGACGTCTTTATTAATACCCGAAAGCAAAATATAAAAATCTCTTAACTATTCGTCAAAATATCCACGTCCGCTCTGCCGACAACTATGTCCGTTGTCTCGCGTCACCGGACTCAACATACTATCGTCAATGCCTAGATCATCCCCCTCTCCGCCTTCCTCATCCCAACTTGGTACGATCAGACAATCAGGCGAAAGAGGCCGCGCAAAGGCAAGCAAACCAGACGTCTTGGAGAACGTAGTTGCCGCTGGGTATATACCGAGTCCAGGCCGGTACATACTGCTGCCTCTTCGACTGTTTGCCTGGTGGCCATTCTGAGCGTGTCCCTCTCGCTCACCATAACTGCCGTCATTGCTTGCTCTGTTATGTACAATTATAGTGGCGTGGCTGTCTACGCTTCCCGGATCTTCGAAGAGACTGAGCAACGCTTCTCCTTCTCTTCTAGCAGTGTTGCGTAGAGACGATGATGATGCCCGAGGTTCGATTCCGAAACGGCCTGCTAAACTGCGAATGCTGTCGTAGCCTGCATACTCACTACCACTAACATCATTTTCTCTGTTTCCGGAGGCATCTCGGCAGCCATAGTACAAGCATCCGTTGGCAACAGTAGCTTCTTCTACCGCTTCGTCTTCCTCATTATCGCCTAACGTCTCAATCACCCATCCGACTACGGCACCGAGTTGCAGCGCAAATGAAACGCTTAATGGCACCATATACCCCCAAGCCTGCAGCTGAAACCGGTCTTCCATGGTCTCTTTGAATCCACCTGACATCTCACTGTTCTCTGCCAGTAGGCGCGATGAATGCGACAGGGCGACGTTAGCGAGTCGCAGCATACTGACGAGTTGGGCTGTTAACAGACTAATGTTATAATGCGCTAGTCCAATCGCTACGCAGACCAACGCAGTTAACGTCATTCGCAGCGGCGTCCACGAAGGACGTCTGTGACATTTCAAGGCAGATCTAAGTACTTGTGTTTCTTCTTGTGCTATAGCCGCGGATGTTGTCGACGAAGAAAAGATAGGTAGAGAGCACGACGACATCGCTGCACCTGGGTCGTCGCCATGTAGTGTTGTGGCTCCGGAATCTGCACGGGATAGTTTCGATGGAGGTCCTATCAGGCGGTTATCGTCGGCACTTGAAATAGTCAGCGTGACGATAGCTGATTGTATTTTGCCCGTATGTCGCCGCTGGTAACTACCGGTATTGAAAAGACTGTAGAACGAGGAGTGGTAGTCGTAGCCTCTGCGGCCGTTATAGTGTAGAATATAAGGACAAATAACGATAACAGCCTCGACAAGAAGACTGATAATGCCGAGAATCACCGCGAGGAATAGACTGCCTGTGCCAAGGCATATAGGTATCGATACATCGCGTAGTGGTGGGCGACTCCACGCCTCAAAGAAGGCATTTGTGCATGTCGTTTTATTCTTATCAATTCTCTGGTCACGTAGGGCCAAAGATCCGCTTTCATTATCCTCTCCCTGTGTCGAATTATCAAGTATAGGAGCGTCACTGGATCGTGTCAGATCGCTACAGTTCCATTCGGTGGATGGAAGACCGATGGCTCGTGCAATATCGACGAGTTCTAGTCGCG
Source organism: Davidsoniella australis (assembly GCA_009806335.1). Classification (NCBI taxonomy): domain Eukaryota; kingdom Fungi; phylum Ascomycota; class Sordariomycetes; order Microascales; family Ceratocystidaceae; genus Davidsoniella; species Davidsoniella australis. The sequence goes on along the minus strand of RHLR01000698.1, from coordinate 8,926 downwards.
GCTGCAGAACAAGCCGACTTGCTGTAGACACCACGCCCCAGCGACTTTCAGACATACTATCACTATAGTTCCAGCTAATGGCTGTGGGATAGAAGGAGACCTGCACATTGAACTTGTCATCTAACCGGCTACTGTCTAAGGCGTCATCTAAAGATGGGCCGAGAACATGTTGCTGGTTTTTGTCTAGCGTAGGTCGTCTTCTTGCTAGTAACGCCCCATCTGGTAATAGGTTGTTTGTTTGTGCTGTGATTCCGTGGAACTATATCGTCAAGTCAGTATCTATATCCTATTCATACCGCCAAAGTAAACTCACCGTCACTAGTGATAATCGCGATAGACCTTCATCCCCGTTGCCTCTACCGTGTCCTGCATTCAGCAAAACCACAGCGCTGGCAACTGTATAGGCTGTGGCCGCAATAGAGAAGAACGAGATCGCTTTGCGGCGCATATGTCGACATATCTTAGTGTTCTCTTCTCGTTCCATGTCGTATCTCGTTCGTGGATGAAAAAGATCATGCAAATAGAGTTGCTGGCCCAGAGATCTCTCACAGTCTAGGCTTTGTCCAAAAATCTGGCTCAAGCGTCCCTTTTCAACAAAAAGAATAACGACCTCGTATATTCCCTTGTACGCCATTCAGTCCGGCATATCGCAACAACACATGCCATCACTTGTAGCTTCCCTAGATTCGGCCTATCGGGAGCGCTGAGTTTCGGACTAGCCAGGAACAGCTGACCATCATCATCTATAAAGTCTCCCTAAACACCGATCCAAGTTCCTGTGTCAGCTTATCTTAGGAATGAGGATGTGATATGCAGAACTATGGCTTGTACCTGCATTTCTGATGCTTTTCCACTTCGATAATAAAAACAGGCAACCGGTTTACATAGGCCGTATATCAACTTAATCCAATCGCCTAACATTGTCGTCACTACACAACAGAAAAAAACTAGTAGATGGCTTCTGTTGAACCTCTGTTCGCCAGTCCTAGGGATCTATCTATGCTTCCCTATGAAGATATTTTTATATCCTATCTCTATAGTAACCCCGTGAACACGAAAATGAAGCAAAAAAAACACATACAACACCTGGTATTCCCACGTGGTCACCCACCGTAGTACTAATCAGGCGCTTTATAGGTTAACTAGGGGAGAGCGGACGGGATCCCGTGCTTTCTATAAGCTATGGTCGTATGTTGAGATTTTCAGCATTTAGTAGACACTATAATAGGAACAACAAAAATGGGCAACCTTCCCATCTGTCCGGTAGCCAACCCGGCGTCGTATGATCTTAGTGATTTAGGTAGACGATAAATATAATCAAATCAAATCAAATCAAGCAACCTTCCCTCCTACAACCCTCGGGGGGGGGGGGGGGGGGGGTACGTACGTACCTTTGAACAGACAAATTTCCGAAAACTATGAAACTAATAAGGTATGTTTCCAGCATGCTAACTAGTCAGATAAGAAGGATATGTCAGTAGAATTCTAACAGGAGGTTATTGGGAGATCGATCCTCTACCTATTTATCAAATGGGAGCAAAAACGCTACGACGGCTACGCCTGAAGAAGAACCAAACTACGATTATACCACCGGGAACAACGCTATGCCGAAAGTTGTTTACCAAGTGAGTGCTCCTTTTTGTTTAAGATACATATATATGCCTATGTAGGGACCTTAACCGTTTCAAGCTCCACTCTCAACCCCAACTACTTGAAATATAAAGGGTTCAAGCCCTAGTACTGATGAAACTTTACCAAATCATCTCAGCCGACACACATGTTGATGATATTGACATTAAGAAGACTAGAACTTAGACTCCAATGTAGACTTCATAATATGCCTAGTTTCAATTCTTTTGGCTTGATCTTTCTTGACCTTCTTAGATCAATGCCACCATTATGTTCTATGTATTCGCGTTATACTTGACTTGCTTTGGCATCAGGACTTCAAATCTCAGGACTTCGAATCTTAAGACTCTTCTAAGCTCATACAATATTTCTTGTATAAGAACGTGGTCTTGCTCCCCATCTGGGACATTCCTCTTTTTCTCCAACTTTCCCATCAAGAACAACTATTGGCTTAGTTGGTTGTTGTTTTCTGAACTGCCACAATACCCATCTCGTGATATTGAAAGCTTTAAGAGAGAGTATGCAAATCCTCTTTCATCATCATCCATCTTGTATCAATTGCCTTCTACTACTACCTTCTATCATGATCATGATCATCCACTTTTTACCACTACCTGGCTGGTATCATTATCGCTTATCATGATGATCATTCATCTTGGCTTACAAACTTCCATCAATATCTCTTTCTATCATGACTACATCCGCATCCTCTACAGATATTCTCTATTATTCTATCACCCCCTTTCACAAATATATAAGATGCGAAGAAACGAAAAAGAAAACTGGTATCCCAGGAATAAGACAAAAACGTAGCGTGTATACTATGTATATTAATGATATATTCTATGTGTAAATGGCAGCATGTGACGTCGGCAATATAGGAACAAAATAGGGTCTCTTTCTACACGACCTCTTCTCTGATGAAATGATATCAGAATGGCATTCTTCCAAGAGTGGAGATGTGAAAAAATGAAAAATTATTATCAAGATAGTCGACGACTAGATGATATTATGTATACAATAGAGCATAACAACACTGGCTGAGGACAATGAACCTTCGTGCTATTCCATGAAGTAACTCGTCTAGAGAAGAGGTTCTTGGCTTGCCTCGTGGGCCTGTTGATAGGAATCTGTCAGGGCCATTAGATGTTATGATGAGCTAAAGGGGGTGCGAGACGTTGATAAGCACAAAAAAATCGTGATTCCTAAGTTTTGAAACGTGATCCCAGCTACAGCAAGGCGGATAGGCAGGCATATAAGTTGCTTGTTAGAGCACCCTATAGATGTAAGATATTCATATTAAGGGTTCTCATGGTTTGTTCACCATGGTGCTGGCACTTGATTCACTCCATCTCGAGTGGTTTCCGTTGGTCTACTACCTACCGGATGCATATTCATACCATGCACCACTGGAAGGTTACCAAAACCCGGGATAGATGCCGGAAGTGAGCCTGTCATGGTGAACATTCCGTCTTCACCACCGGGATGAATTCCCGATATTGGTGTCTCTGGAACTCGTACTCCATTGCCTATAGGACCCGACAAACCCTCCATCGAATTCATACCGTTTGCTACGTTTCCATTTGTGTTCCCGCCATCCTGCCACATATCCCAGTCGAATTGAGCAACGTCTAGGTACCCGCCAAGCAACTGGTCAATTGACGGATCAAGTGTGTTTGGCCCGGGTACCATCGGTGCGTTGGCATTTGAAACAGTGTTCGCATTGGAGTTGGGTCGGTGTAGACCCTGTGGCATAGCTGACATAGATCCTTCTAGCGATGATGGCACTGGTGGCTCTGTCATAGAATCACTGGGAGTCGAATCGCTCGCTGGGTTTGGCAGGCGACTACGTAGCTCAAGGATGCACGCGGGCGTTACTGTGGGCTCTCCACGGGCGATTAGGTCCGCTTCACGGTTATTCCAGCCACGGAGTAAGAATGCGCCAAGGGATTGTGTGGCGTGTTTGGAGACATCAAAGAGCTCAGTGTGGTAGGTGTAGGTCTCATCGATAGCGGCCCAAGCACGCTCGGTCAACGGACCCGAGAGGCGCTTCATGAGCTGACCGGCTACCATGACGATGACGTCAGTTGCGAAATGCGACTTAGCAAACCATATAAAGTTGAGTCTATCCATGACCTGGTAAAGTTCGAGATGGCTCTCTAAGTTCATGACACCCAGGCGGAACATGTGATCTTTGAAATTGTTGCCCTCGGGTGACTGTGTGGGCGGCTCCAAGATCTCCATTAGCTTCTGTGTAATGAAGTTGATGAGCAGGCTGGCAGCTTCGTGTGTAGGGCCCATAGAAGCATCGATGATTTTCTCTGCTAGTGAACAAATCTTTATTTGGAAGTCACGAACCCATGTCCTGTATTTTTGTACTAGGTCATGATCGATTTGGTTTAGAATTCGGCCGTTTTGAGGATCGACACCCATCATAGTGGCTTCGAAGCCAGCCATGCCATGACTTCGAATCATGAAACGACCAAGCTCATAGGAAATCATGGCAAAGCCCATCTCGGTAGGAGTGTCGCGGGAGGTAACTGGCTCAGTTGATCCAGGGAAAAGATCGGCATCGTTGACATTGGATGGAAGCTTTGTATCCCAGTATGCAGGAATGACATTAAAGCTCATGCCTGTCATAAGAGCATATCCAGAATCATGGAAGACGATCCACCACCAGATTCTACGACGCATCTCTGTTTCAAAAGGCGTCAGGCCAAGCATTTCTCCATCGCGATGGAGGCCCATCTTTTGGGCTATCCGTAGACCAATGCCGCCGAAAATCCAATGAGAGTGTGCATCTACTCTGCCAGCAAGTGACATCTAGTTGTCAAGTTAACAAATATAAAGTGAATAGTGGATACTCAAAGGTATCTGATATACGAATAGATGAACTTACCATGTAGAGACACAAGCCCTGGAGAATGGGAATATCATAGGTGCGCATGAAGTTGACATTTGATAGAGCTGTTTTCACACCGTGTGAGTACTTGCTCAGCGCTTCATTGCGTGATATTCCCAGCATCTGTCTACACTCCGCATCTGATAGAGCGTAAACGGCAATATTGAATATGGCAAATATAAGCGGCTGATAGTTAGGTGGCAGACTGGAACTAGAATAGCCAGCAGCGTCAACAATATATGGCTGGATTGTTGGAACGTGAATTAGTTTTGATAGAGGGTTCACACGCTCTAGGAAAACTTGCCACAGACGAAACATCTGTACAGGCTCAGGCTGGACATCGCGGATAGACATGTTGGAATAGTCATTCATCATAAGCTCCGTCAGATCATCAGGACTAGTACTTTCTGAGCCCATACTCGTATCTTCTGCAGATGTTTCGTCGGTGTCGATAATTTTGCGCATAGCAGCGAGCTGGAGGTTGTTAGAAAATTAAGTCTTAGTCTCACAAATCTGTTGGTTGAAATAACTCCTTTCGCATACCTCGTCATAGAACTTGCTCCATAGCACGTTATCAGTGAATCGGGTGGTGCCGTCTTCCATGTGAACACGGCCGGTTTGTGTGAAGCTTGTGGCTATCTGTGGATATGGCGCCGGCTCAGTAGAAATAGAAGGAATTGCGGCAGCTGAGTTAGAGAGTGAGGGTGGGCTTCCAGTTGCATAGTACGTCTTGAGTAGCTGTTCACAACGAGCTAGTCGTTCCTGAAGATCTTGATTTGGCCGGCGGCGTTTGCGGGCAGGTGCCGGTGTGCTAGGCGTACAAGTCGCATTGGCCTAGTTAAAGCATGAGATGGACAGTTAGAAAGCGGGTGGAAGAAAGCTAAGGAGCCGCCATGCGAGCAGTCGGGCCGAGCAATGAACTAAATGGATATACCTTTATACAGTTTGAGCAGGGCGAGTTGCGATCGCATTTGATTTTGCGGTGCTGGCATAACACACAGGCCAGGATCCGTGGTGTTTTTGAAGCGGCCGAACCGGCATTATTTGAGACGCTGGGCGTTGGAGTTACAGCCTGCGGGTTCTGGGATGGAGTTTGGGCTGGAGTTGCTATGCTGGACATGCTCGGGCTGGCGACGGTTGAATCCAGAATGGTGCTTCCCGGACTTGGCCGGGTCGGGCTGGTGTCGCTGATCGAGGGAGAGCGGACGAAAGACATTGTTGCGGTGATCGTCTATGCGTTGTTCTTTGAGAGTCTTGTAAGCTCTGCCCGCACAAGAGCCAAATAAGATATGACAGACTACGGTGTACGCAAGTCAGGATATTGTTGCTAGTGCTTGTTGTAGAGATGAGCGGATGTCGGTAGCAAAGATAAGTAAGTCGGCGGGGCTACGTTGTTGTGGTCGCCACCTAATCACTTAGGGTTAAGATATTAAGTTCGGACGGGCGGGCGGGACGACTAAGTAGATGCGGCCAGCGCGGGGATAAACTTTGACGATTGAATGATGAAGAGATAGCAAGCAGAAGAGAGCTCGTTGATGCGATTAGTGATAAAATGATCGGAAAGGCAAAATAACAAAAGAAGAAAGAGAAAGAAAAACAGCTGAAAGAAGACGAAAGAATAAAAAAGAGAGAAAAAAAAGGTTCCTAAAGTAGAAAAAAATGTAGTAAAAAGATAGGAAAAAAGGGTTGATTTGTTTAGTGGGCGGCGTTGTTAAAACTGGAGCTAGAGGTGATCAATCAGGGAAGTTGCCGCACTTTGACGAAGAAAATTAGCAGGCAACTCAAAACAAAGTTCAGGTCCAATGCATAAAAAAAATGACGGCGAAGGTGGTTCACGCACTGGCCAGGAAATCTTGAAAAGTCACGAGAAATCCTGGTTTATTTTCCCATTGGGTTGTGAGACTCGTTCTGAACAGAAGAGAAGGGAAAAGGCACAAATATGGAAATCTCAGCAACATGTCAACCTGTAATATAGTTGTTAGACACTATATTAGTAGACTACAGAGCAAGGCGAAGAGAGAAAAGATATGAGAAGAAATGAAGGATGAAGGCCCTCAACTGGGGAAGGAATCCCTCACTAAGTGTTGCAAGCACCATATTGCTATATTCTCATCCCGTCTCGTGCTGTAGGGTCTTGCTTTGGGCCGTGAGCAGGAGTACTCCAGCCCGATCGTCGTTCTCTACGTGGTCCACGGGCATCGAAGAGGTACTAGCCACCGCTTTGGCACTGTGCATTCCATGGTTGATGCCGTATAATTACAAACCGTGGTAATAGATAGTAATGGCATGTCGATGTCGACGGGGACGTGAAGGGGAGGTGGAAATGGTTTATGGTGATGGTGATAGTGGAAGGATATGCACATACATGTTGTACAATATATTGTATATTAGAACATATCTATCTGCTTGAGCCAACTACCCGTTCTGAAAATCAAGCTCTTCCTGCCGCAATTTCATTTCTTGCACAAGAACAGCAAAGCTTGTAAAATTTTCCAATATTCGTTTCTACCAAATTGCAGCTATCTTCGCCATCTTCATCTACGAAGCCGAATACTTATTGTATTTCTCTCTCCATTCCCTGTAATCGATCTCAGGGAACCTCGACCATACTACATGTAGTAGACTACTAATTTCTACTAATTTCTTGATTGTGGCACTGCATCGGCGCACCACATGATAGAGGCACAAACAGTGCCTGTCAAAGCGAATACTTCTCTTCCATATCCAACTAGCACTGTATTAAAAAAAAGAATCGACGGCGGTTCATGCTACGGAGGCTTTCTATAAAAGTCACCCATCCTGTCGGGAGTCGGGAGACCACAATTTTGGCTTGGTCGTGACACCTGCTTCATATATACATGCAAAACGGCACTCCCATGCCACTTACCAACTACCAGGCGCCCTAATATCGGCGAGTTTCGTATAATTAGCTTTAGGCATCCGCCATTTGAACACTGCGTTGCCTGCATAATGGACATTGCAATGTCGGTTCTTACTCCCGACTATCGCCTTCGGCTTTCCTAGCATATCTAAACATATATTTGTATATGTAATGCTTATGCTTGGAGGCCGCTACGAGGACGGGCCTTGAGATCATTCCAGCACTATCGGCTAGGGAGGCTATGAGCCTATCAGATGAAGCTATCATGCGAGGAGGGCTCGACTCGGGTTTTTCCCCTCGCGATCTTGACTACTAGATACTAATAGAGTAGTATACTTACTCTTGGTGTGTGCAGATCCTCGACAGCTAGCGTTCTAATTGCCCCAGTACTTCTAGGACGGTCGGTACCGGGCCAAAAGATCGCCAATCGACCCGAGCGACATCCAAATAGAGACCTTCTACCATGTTTGTTGTTTGTTGGAAAAGAGGAAAAGAACTGTTTCTACTAGAAATTCTACACAAGTCCAAGCTCTTTTACATGTAGTCGTCTATTCCGAAGCAAAGGATAAAAGGTGCTGTTACGAACTCTTGAGCTTAAACTCGGCCCTTCCCCTCCCACTTCACCTCTTACTAAATATCTGTATACATATGTATATGTATAGTCATCGGCAGGCTTCTCAGCATATACCAGAGTGGTCAATATCCTTGTATGCATGCCGTGTAGGAGTCTTTTCATCATCAAGAACAAGCAATGTAACCCATCCAAAGAGATGCGTGGGATATTTGTAGCTATATTATAACACAGCAGTGGTACATTGAGGCTGAGCTTACCGTGAAGCTATGGACTAGGGGCTATTTTATTTAGAGTTCGAAGAAAGGCCAATGCTAACTTGTTTCGTTTCATTCCCAAGTTGGCCCAAGATAACGCTCTCTATTATCTTCGAGTCCTCGGATTTCTTCTATACCTATTCCCATAAAGTTATGTCGGCGAGGACAACACGTTGGAGTAAAATGTGGCTCTCAATGGCCATATCAGGTGAACCCAAACACTCGGAAGCTCGATTACGGCACCCGAGAATTCTCGTAACTTCGTTGAAGCAAGGCGACCCGAGGTGGATAGGCCACTATACCTACTATACCCACATATAGCCGGAATACCGCCAGCACATAAACAACTTTATTGTGGCTGGACCTTCAAGAGAATGCTAAGGGGTCTGTTTGATGCTACTTAAATCGCATTTATTCCTCTTTATTTGTATTCTTGTTTTCCTGTCGAATTACAGACCTTTCTTGTTTTTTTTCTTGTTTTCTTCATTCCCGTTCTTCTACGTTGTTCTGACTCATCATGAGTAATCTTTTTTTTTGCATCAGCTATGTAACACTTCGGTACCTTTAAAAACCAAGTTAGTGAACAGCCCAGCCCAGTTTAAAAATTATAATAAAAATATTTTTCTTCCGTTTCGGTCAAGTTCATTATTTTATACATCAATTATGCCCGAAGGAGTTTTTTTTTT
>RHLR01000697.1:0-15039 GCA_009806335.1 Davidsoniella australis | reverse complement strand
AGGCGGCAGGTAAACCAGCCGTAAATATCAAAAAGAAAAAGGTAACTATTAAAAAATCATGAATATACTTTGTTATACTAGCTTATCCGGGCAATTTTTGCAAAAGCCGGAGCTTCTCCGAGTTCGTTTTTTTAATCTTTTTAATTTTTTTTATTTTTTTTACTGGGGCAAATCATTCGGCCGGGAGAATAAACGTACGAGCTGCTTAGTTAATATATAATACAATTTAATGTCTGTGCCTTGATTGATAAAGAAGAAGAAAGATTCAAAACAAAATGACTTGAGCAAGCTGAAATGAAATCCATGCTTCTTTTAGTGTTTCATGCTATAGCAGATGTATATATATATTAGTTATAGGTAGTTGTAAAGCAAAAATGTCTCTGAGGGATCTATGATTTTATGCGCTATCATGGTACGGATTCAATGATTTCTCCAATAAAACAATGAAGAGACATGGAGTAGCGAGCCATCGGAGTCAAGTGAACAAACTCTGATCATTACGAAAGCTTAATCCTGCCATACAACTGCAGTATGCCTGGATATAATAGATAGTGTATATGTATATCAGCACATTGTATAGTTAGCTGTATTACATCTACTATAACCACACAACTATACTAATGGTGGTGATAATGAAGGCTTCAAGTTGCCCTGTTAGCTCGGCTCCTTCTCTAAGAACAGAATCGGTATATTCCAAGTCACTTGTCTCAATAAAGCGTGATATGCTAAAATCTGACAAGACTCTATTGTTTCTGGAATTACCTAGTACTATCTTCCTACTTGATGACTTGAGATGACTATTACTGTATATGTCAGACACAATTCTTGAAAAGCAAAAAAAAACAAAAAAAAACAAGAGCAGAGCTAAGAACAGGATATAATTTTATTTATCATATTTATTGCCCTTTTCTTTTGTGATATCTAAGATTTTTGCTTTTTTCTTGTCCACTGAATTACTTTACCCGCTCCAAACTGGGCGATGCAAATCTGGGGGAGGTTCCCAAGAAAAGAAATACAATATTATTTTTTTAAAATTAACTATTAGTTGGTATATAGTTGCAATAAATAAGATAACATTTTGCTTTCAAGGTCATATATAGTTGTATATAATCCGGCCGAATACAGAAATAGCTGTATTTCGGGAGTTTTCCCATGTAGAAAATCCAAAATAGAAAATTCAAAATAAAAATAAAATAAAATAATGATCAACAGAAAAAGAAGCAAGAATAACTTCATTATCAGAATATTCAAATAACAAATGGGAAATTGGAGTATACAGAAGAAGAATAACTGCATATTCATGCAGTTATATATCTATACGCCACTGAATACCAATTTTACCTTCTTTTGCCTTAACTATCTTCTAGCTTTAGAATTAACCGCCTAGACCTTGCATTACCTAGATATGTTCATACATGTATATATATAGCCCTTTAAAGATGCTTGGCTATAGGTGGAGTCTTATTTTTAATTCTCGGTGTGGATAATGATGACACGTCGTGGCGTGACATTGTGGAGGGGAAAGCAATTCTGTGAATTAATGTGAAATTTGGCTTTCCTAGTTCAATTGAGAAATAATGTACATCTTCATTTCCATATGCAAGTTAATCGATGGGTTGCGGTAGTTATTTCACATATAACGTCGCCAATTAGTTTATCCCAACCAGACCACTGTACCAAGGCTTACCTTATAACACCGTGTTATATATGTGACTAGCCCTAATCTTGTTCAAGTGCGTACCAAACTATTAGATATAGTCCGAGTCTCACAATGTTCCTAGACCTAGCTAGGTACGGTACATCAGATCCTTTTATTTTTATTCGTACATATAGAACTTCAAAAACAAAATAAAAGAAAGTATATATAATATTAATAACGTTGGCTCACTTGATTCTTGAGTTTCTAGCTTAGGGTTGGCCAACAACTGATACAATGCGCACTGTATGTTATTTATAGGATTTATGTTTGTGACACAGTATATAAAGACTTATGTACAGTACCATACCACACATAACCCTCGTGCGTTGCTAGATCGCGTTTTTTTTTTTTCAGATCAACCGAAAGCAAATAGCAAATACAGTAGCAAGATTTCGTCCAACCCGCCATCATTTATTGATTCGATAGGAGGTTCAATAGGAGTATTTGAATCATGACAAAACAATCAAATAAGCCTTTACTATCAAACAAGTAAAAACCCAAGAAATGGATACTGCAGCAAACTCCTTGGGTTCTCCGCCAGAGCTCTCGACTCTAGAACAAGAAGTCCTTGAAGAATACGAGAGACTCTCTGATAACATGAAGAAGGTACTTTACCCACCTGTCTCCAGCCTTGAGAAAAAAAATATATCTTCGCAAACACCCCAAAACTAACATATCCTTCCTTGGGACCCCCCCCCCCCTAAATAGCTGGCCACTATACTAGAAGATCTCGCAGCGAACCCGAGTACAGAAATACTCGATGGCTTGCGCGATCTCGAACGTAAAACGAGTCTAGTGTTCACTGCACTCAAGAGTAGTGTGTATAACATCGTCTTGCAACAGGAAATGCAGCAACAACAGCAGGAGGAGGAACAACAACATGGGTACTATAACCATCATCAGGATGATACGGGGATGGATATGGAGTGGGATGAGGGCACCATGCAGTAAATTCCGTCTCAGTCCCTCTTGGCTTAGCCTGGTTGGATGTGAATTGGAATATGTTATCACGGATACGAATTACATTATGACTATGTTCTTTTACTTTGTTTGCTGGCTATTCAAACATATAGTGGAAACATATAGTCGTGACTCATTGATATGTTATTTTCTTTTACTGAATTTGTTGTATTTCTCATTGTTTTGTTTCTTCTTTTAACCCGAGGTTCCCCTGCTTTTAGTGCCATACAGTAATAATCATATCAATACAAACAAATAACGAAGAAAGAGGAGGTCCATATTCACCGACCATACCATGATGCTAGTATACAAAGTTATACAAAATGAAAGAAGTAAAACAGAAAGATAGATAGAAAAAAAACCAAGATATTTTTTCCATAAAAAAGAAACAGGAGCCTTATGGGAATAGGGAAACCTCGAGGATGACGTCTGATAGTAACATGACAATGGAGAATAAATGGGAAAGGAAAAGGGATGTAGATAATACACGGCGAGAGAGTACAGGTAGATATGACATATTGTACAATGTACAAGAAAACCAAGAACGAATGAGTCATGCTCTTTTTTTGATGCAAAATCGACGGCATTAATAGAAGCAGACATCAAAAGTAAAGAATTATGTTTTCTTTCTCTGATTCTTGGTTCTTAGTACACGTTGCCGCCGAAGTAGACCTTGCGCACATCAACAAGCTTCTTGCCACGACCGCGAGCAATCTGCTCTGGATCAGGCTGGTTAGTCAAAGCCTGGAATACGGCCTTGACGGTGTTCATGGGGTTCTTGTTGCGAGGAATCACGGCGGAGAGATCGTGAATACCGGCCGCACGGCACATTTCGAAGATACGGTGGGAAACACGTAGACCGAAGCCTATATAAAACGAGATCATGGTTAGTAAAAGTCGAAATTAGAAATAGCTATATAGCTATATGGCTAGAGTATGATATTGACTTACCCGGAGGACGAGCACGCAGCTCAACAACAGTTCCGGAAATCTTGGCCTTGACAGTACCAAAGATGGTACGGTCTTCGTAGCGCCGAATCGGCACCATGTTCTGGATAGCCAACATCTTGGCTGTGACGGTAGCCACCATGGGATCTGTTGACTTGGCTTGACCGATACCTAATCGGCCATCACCGTTACCAGCGACGGCAAACACCGAGACTGAGCGCACCTTACCCAGACGGGTCTGGTTGTGGACATTACGCACGGAGAGCACCTTGGTGACCACGGAGAGCAGGTCCTGGACCTGAAGACCAGTACGCTGCTTCAACGCAGTGTACTCGCCCGTCTCATCCAGACCCTCATCATCGGGATCCTCCTCCTTCTGGTACATGCCAGCCATATCCTCGATCTTGCCAAGTTCATCGGCGAGCGACGAGTACGACGGACGCACCTCGGTCAGCATGTTTTGTGTGCGGAACAGATCCTCACGGGTGATCTTCTTGCGAGGGCCAAACAACTGCTCCAGCTCCGGTGTATCCAGGCCCCATTGATCTGGGTCGTGTAGGGTCTCGCGCCAATTACCGTGCTTGTCGGTGAACATTGTGCTGGAGATGATATCGTTAAGCTTCGCATCTGCGTCTTTCAGAGCCCGGGGATCCAAACTGCGTGCCGAGGCAGTAAGCGTGCTCTCGAGCTTGGCGGGTGATTGCTCCATAGCAGCCATCTCGGTCTCGGTGAGGTCGATGGTGGTGTTGTCGGTGGTGGTGGACTTTTTGGCGTTACGCAGCATCTGTAGTGCAGTAGCAAGGTCCTGGTTGGACATGCCAGGTATCTCCTTGACGGCGCGGTCGGCAATCTTGTCCATGATCTTGTCCAGGTACTCGTGGTGCGAGACAAACTTGTAGTCGCTAGCGCGTGGGATAACCTCGGGCTTGACGTCGATGATGGGGTGGCGGTGGGCCAGGTCCTCGTAGAACTCGGGGCGATGAGGATCGTTACGCAGACGACCTTGGGTAGCCAAATCGATGGGCGATATGCTCTTATCGGCCCGGTGTAGCGCCATACGTTGCTGGTGGGTATATCTCTTGACGAGTGCCTTGGACTCCTCCTCCGTCCATTTAGGGTTCATTATTCGACCCTGAGCAGCTAACGTGCGGGCGTCGTCGAGCTTGTCCATGATTTCTGGTGGTGCGTAACGGACGTAGAATGGCTTCTTAGCACCGCGTGGGCGGTAAACATTCTTGTTGACGCGGACATTGCAGATGCCGGAGCTGTGGAAGGTGTGTGTCTGCTGTTGGTTGACTACGGGCGATATCGTGGCTACTGAGGTCGATGAGCGGGCGAGCAGCGTCCGAGCAGGCCGGGCGAGACCGAAACTGCTCATGGTCAACAAAATGAGCGGGCGGTATATTCGGATAGAGACTTGTTGGAAGCGGACGACGGCAGGACAGTGGCAGAGTTCGTCGATCGAGAAGAGCGGTTCGGTATGGAGGTTTAGTGACGGAATAATGCGGCGGTTATACTTCGGCAGAATATCCGACTTTGAAAAAAAATAGATGTTGGCCAACAGCCAATGAACGCTTCTTTGGGCGAATTTGGCGGGTTTAGCTTGTTCTCTAAATTCAATCAATCACTCTTTAAGCTAGCCCAAAATTTAGTGGATAGAGGGGCCCTCTTTTACTCAGTTACAACAGGCTTTGTGACACCTGAACCCTGAGGCACACAATAAAGTAAGCAACGTAGAATAACAGCGTCATGACAGCTGACAGCTGACTTTACTGACGGCCCGTCGGAGTTAGATTCTAATAATGATAAGCTTTCTATCCTCTACTACAACCACAGGTTGAAAACGAGGATGTTACAAAGCGTTTTTTTTGCATGGCCATTTAAACAGCTAACCATGGTGTTGACGGCTGACATATTCTTTCTTGTTCCCTTGTTTTTCCTTTCCTTTTTCTCTTAATGATTTGATGATCTTCAGGTAACGTCTCAAGTTGCCAGTCCAGAAGTCTCAGATGTCGTCGTCATTGTGCAAAAAAGAGATAAATTCAATTTCAATTTTTTTTTAACATAAACTCAGATGGCAGATCTATGAATGAAATAGAAAAGACAGTGATGCTTTTTTTTTTTGTATTATCATTTATTCTTTGACAAGTAGAAATACAGGATGTTGTCAGGTTTGGTTTAGAGCAATGAATTCCCCGTCTTCCATAACCCTAATTTTCTGACATAAGACCAATGCAAAACGCGCTGAAACAAGCCACTTAAAGTCAATCAGCCCATATAATACAATTTTTCTTTTTTCTTTTTCAGAACTGCAAATAACTAACTATTTCACTAACTAGTCTGATTGTATTCTTGAAGATTTGTCCCGGAGAACAACAATAAAAAGAGGCCAAAAGGAGAAAACAATTAGCTCATTCCTCGTCCGTTGATTTCTACCTGTCCAACACTTTATTTTATTTTCTTCGTTCTTTTCGTGCAAAATGTTGCCTCTCGCTCTGACATGTCTTGTTTCGAATATCAAATAAAAGCACCGAGGGACTACTTGAGTGATGACTAGGTAGTTAGGGGGGAAGGGTCTAACAGAATCAGACCAAAGGAACCAGGGCTTATTCTCTATTTCTTTCTTTTTCTTTTCTTTGTCGTCCTTCTATCCTCCCCTCCTTTTTTGATCTTCTTTCTATTTTTCTATTATTTTCTTCCTCTTGGTTCATCAAGGAATACCACCTTTTTCAAACAAACTTATTAATCATCTTCTACTTGTCTTGTCAAGTTCGTGACCGGTTCACGGCGTTTTTCTTCTTTTTTTTTTTTTCCCCCTTATATCATTATTTTCATACAGTCGTTTCTCTTTGTTCGATATACCTAATTATTCACGCCATCCTCCTCTGCAATACTCGAGCCAAGGCATTCCTTACAAACATCCTTCGAGAGAACAAAGAAATCTCTCTAGAACGCTCACTTCGGATCACGACTTTTCTTCTATATCTATCCATCCTCTCTACTGCATCCAGATAAAATGGCTGCTGCTGTCCGCGCTGGTCAAACTGGAACTTACGGCTGGTTCCTCAAACTCGGCGCTACACCCGAAGCCGTCGCCGTTCTCAACGATCAGCCACTCATATTCCCTGTCCTTCTCGTCGTCCTCAACGTCATCATCGTTCAGATTCTCATTCACTGGTACATCCACCACGCCACCATGAAGCCTGAGCAGCGCAAGGCCAAGGCAGATAAGAAGGCAAAGAAGGGAGGAAAAGGAGGAGCAAAGAAATAGAGATAGATCTCTTTGAATTCCTGCGCAAGCGGTTGTCTTCGCTTCTTTCTTGTCAATTTATTATACCCGCCTTTCTTCTTGCTAGTTGGCTGCAGGCTGCCGCTAGCCCAATCAACCGTCTTGTATTG
Organism: Davidsoniella australis; assembly: GCA_009806335.1. NCBI lineage: Eukaryota > Fungi > Ascomycota > Sordariomycetes > Microascales > Ceratocystidaceae > Davidsoniella > Davidsoniella australis. The sequence goes on along the minus strand of RHLR01000697.1, from coordinate 8,033 downwards.
CCGTCCTTCTTTCTTCATATAATTTGCTCTCTTCATAGCGCTACTTTTGGTCTCTTGTCAATATACATATACCACTTGTTTTTTTCTCCAGTCATTGTCATTGTATAAAAAAAATGATTAAAATTATATTATATGCAAAAATATATATACCAACAATGTCGGCTGGCTTGTTTCCGTTCTGTAGTATCCATATTACCAGTGTTTGTTTGTTTGTTTGTTCGTTCGTTCTGTGAAATCCTGAAAATTGTTGTTTTTTTCTTTTCTTTTGTGAGGCCAGTTAGCAAGTTATTCTGCTCAGCTAACGAACGACCTTATTGCAAATAAGCAACCTCAACTAACTCGTTTAGTTAGTTCGTCAATCTCGTCCATGTTAATAAAGATCCATGGGGGCATCGAGAAATCCATCATCGTCGTGGTCGGCGCTGAATCCTTCTTCCAAGTATTCTACTAGGGCTGTGTCTAAGAACTCGTCACTGACATCATTTCTGAAGCCACCGTCGTACCCCCAGATATCTGGCATCTGTACATTGTATCTGTTTTCTGCAAAACGCTGCAGATCTGTGCAACTGAGTAGAGAGGCGTCGGTGTCCATCTCAAACTGCGAAGCACCACTATCTTCATAGGTATCTTCATCTTCATCCTCAAAGTCCACGTTCATATCAAAGATATCGTCCTCTTCGTCACTGGGGCGGAGGTTGGAAGGACTATAATACTCTGGCCCAAAGTCCAGGTCAGCGTCGGTCTCAGGCGCTAGGCTGTCATCATAGTCATCGTAGTTGGATAGACCAGAAAACAGTGTTCCTTGGCTGGACACTGGCGATATCTCAAAGTCGTCAGTATCCTCAAAGTCGATTTCCGATAGAGGGTTGAATCCTTGTGGCGTAGAAACGGAGTCGCCGCAGTCCCATTCCATGTCTAAATCGTCAAAAACCAAGGATACAGCATCGGAATCGTCGCTTGGAGGAGATGAGATTGCCTGTATTGCGGCGTTATAGTAGTGTGGTACTTTGGTCTGTGATTGGAGAATAGACCATAGCTTCTTGGGGATTGCCTTCTGTTCATCTCCAAAAATGCCCATCATGCTTTGCTTGAGACCTTGCGAGCCTGATGCGGCAAAGTAAGATGTGACTTCTGATATGACGTGCATACTTGCAAAGTTGTCGACAACTTTCTGAGAAGTGATAGATAGCGTTAGTGGATAGCCGGTAAGAGAGAAAGAGAAACAGATAGTAGACATAAATAACTGACCTGAACGTACTTGGCGTTGAATGCTCCTGGAAGAAGCTTCACAAGAGGTACGACCTCTTTAAAATTCACAAAACTTAGTGACGGATGTGTGTTTCGTGATACAAAGGTACAGCATATACTTGATTTGATCAAGGGCAACAGGTCACCAGCGCTCAAACTCCCATGTGCAAGGAATGATTTCCTTCGATTCCGTCGAAAAGGTGCTGCTCGAGTGGCTTTATATTTGGCCAAGGTTCTTCTACGAGAGACTAAGGGCTTTCGTGTGATATAGTTTTGGGAGAATCGAGCGAAGGGGAGGGTGGTGACACTGTTTTTACCAGGGTAGCGATAGTCACTAGTATTGGTATGGTGGGCCGTTGATAATGAGGTGTAAGTGGCAGTGGCAGCGTTGGTGGTAGTATTAGTGGTCGTAGTGGTTGTATCAGCGGCTGGAGAACAACAAGTATTGATAGCAACGATGGGGTCAGCCGTGGAAATACAAGTAGTGGTAGAAGTGCGTGACGAGCTTGAAGAGGGGTTCGAAGTGAAATCGAGAACCAACTGGACTGCGTCGCATGAAGCGCTAGCTATATAACCAGGGCAGATGTGGGAGGCCGCGACATCGGAATTGTAGAGAGAGAAACAGAGGGTGCTATGGTGTGTTGTATTGTCAGTGATAGCGCTGTGACCGAGCTTTATGCCGAACCCTAGATTACACCATAGCTTTGATAAGTGATGTTAGTGAGTCACTTATCCTAACCACCTAATCACCTAACGTATCCATGGGCATGTATCATTTTATATTTTACACCATGACTGGCCTGGATGATGATCCTAGTACCGAAGTAGTAATGGTAGCTAAAACAGGACATTTACATACAAAAGAATAAAGAAAACAAAGGCCAAAGAAAGGAACGCAGTAGTAGTAGAAAGTGTAATGTAATGCAGGGATCATGGGTTTCTTACCGGAATCATCTCGATTGCGCCAGCTATCTCACGCCAGCCAGGCTCAGGAAGACGAAGCGGTTTCCCGTCAATAAGGATCTGAAGGCGCAAGTAACAGGGCCCCGTTCGAGACACCCATAACGAGCCTTCTAATGCAGCCTGTTGCAGCTGGACAAAGGAAGTGAGGTACTGCTGGACATTGTCGTTGGTGGAGGAGATACATATGACGGGGTCGGTGTGGACGGCGAGTTTCGGAGTAGCCTGCACGATATCGAAGTGAGGCAACGATATGTTGGCTACGTGTGACATTGTTTTTTGTTTGTATTTCTCTTTTTCTTTTTCTTTTTTTTTTTTTGGGCCCTTTGTTCTTCGCTGTTCATAAACAAAGCGAGCCAGCATCAGCCAACGAGGGGATAGGATTTCTCAGGCGAAAGGCTTTATAGACGATAATATAATTTCGAGGGGTGTTAAGCAAGCCCAGCAAGATCGGCAGCACGACCAGCCGTCGTCATAACCAGCAATAAATACAGGTTTTTCTCTCCCACAATGGCAGCGACAGCAGAATCAGCAGAGCTCACGATAGGCTCTTAAGGGCCTAAGCGACAGGGTGGCCGGAGGTAGAGAAAAGTAGAGAGGGGAAGATAGCAAAAAGATAAGGGTGATAACGAAAGAGACAAATAGGATAGCAGAGCCAGATTCCAAGGCTTGTTCGTACAGTTGGCATCTTATGCGCGCATAGCGAAGCCACATGCAGCAACAAAAGACACTGACTAGCCGCAGATACAATACAGGAAAATAAACAAAAACAAAAACACCACAAAAATCCAAAAGCCGCCAGAAACAAATAAACACACAAATGGTACAAAACGAGCGATTATCCAGAAAATCAGAGAATCAACACAGAAGCAGGCAGACCACGAGTGAAAATCAGGTGGCGATGCTGGTCTATTTGCTTCTAGTTGTCAAAGTATTGGCGATGTCTGCGGGCTAGGAATATTGGCAGCCTTTGGATCACGACCACTGTTTTATTTCTGTATTTTTTTTTGTGCGTAGAGAATCTCAAGGGCAGGCACATGCATATACATATGTATAGTGTGTATATACGCATATATTCATGTACGACATACGAAAATGAGCACTGGGAATACTGTAATAGGAAGGGACGAAGAGTCAGCCTAGCGCACCTGCTGTGAAGATCATCAGAGACGCACCAAACAATAACAACAATAGCCCTGTGTTTGTTTATATGCGCTTCCATAGCAAGTCCCACTACTTGCATATAGTACTACTATCTACATATGTAATTGTTCTGCACTTCCACCATGTCTGTCTGCCCCTACGCGATCTGTTTGTTTTGCTTCAAATCCTATATTCGTAAACATTTTGCCGGAGTACTTATCTTGCTTGTTTGGCCAGTCTGTATGTATACATACATACATACATTGCCGAGCCGTGTTGTACTGTGTCTTTTTTTCTTCTGCGTTCTTTCATGGTCAGATGCTGAGTTGTCCAAGAATCGAAAAGCCATTATGCGTGTATCCGCTCCTTCCACATGTATACATGCCAACAACAAACAAAGGAGGCAAATAGTAAAAAAGGGAGGCACACGAAGCCAAGAAGACGTGGAGAGAAAAAGGGAGACCATGTCAAAGATACATAACACAGAATACAAGAAAAGTAGCATAGCCCATTCTTTTTCACTCTCCTTTAGTGACAGACCTTGAAACGGGTTTGAGTCATCTGTCATCTGTCACTAAGCCGTGAGATGGATGAAAAAAAAGGTTGAAAAGGATAAAGGGTTGAGGGTAGAATGGCGAATGGGGGTTGAGGCAGGGAGATGACGACGAGAAAAGCACGCGAACATTCTTTTTCTAGCCAGGGAGAAGATCTTGATAAAACCAGGATAAAAGAGTCATATATCTTTCCAAAGAGAGGAAAATCAAGACACGAGAGGACAAGATGTCGTTTGACAGCTCCTCTGCAAAGATGTAAAGAAAAGAATCTTCCTTTTCTGTAGAAGATTCGCTTAAATCCTACAAATTAGCATCTTATACAACTGCAACTCGAAGACGAAGATGAAGATGAAGACAATAACAAAAATAATGAAAGGATCTCGAACTAATGTGCGCTTCTCGTTAGTTTAAAGTTCGTGAACTTCCAGAAAGCGAAGCCACTATAACCAAAAGAAGAAGGCGAGCAGCTATAATAAGTAGTAACCAAATATGGACCAGCCCCGTATTTCCGACTGGATCGTAGACTGAAAACCAAAAGCGACGTATAAAAAAAAAGAAGAACTACATCTTTGATGCTATTATCGCAGCCTCATTAGCGATCAAGAACACGATAAACAACTCGGATATTTGCATGTACGAATACTAATTATCTTTCTTGGCTATCTAGATTGTGATTCCAAAGTAGACAAGATTCATAACTTCAGCTGCAAGCCCAAAAAAAAACAGATGCCGAGGGTTTGACAAGATTCGACATGTTTTCTAATGAGGAGAAACAAATAATACTACTTTTATAGGAGCAGCTATCCGGCTGCTCGCACATTCAGAATAGAAAGCAAACAAAGAAAATTCGACAAGAGATATAAAGACATTAATGGCTGCTGCTACCAGCTTGTGTTTTTTCTTTTCTTTCATATCTTGTACTCTCGTACTCTATTATCTTGTCTTTGTTCTTCTTTTACTATCTTTGAGTCTTGCGATAGCTTCCACTTATACGAATTCGTACCTCGGATCTGCAAGATACCTTTCCTAATTATACCCTACTTGTAGCGCTTACACCATACCATGTCTCTTGAATATATAAGCACCACAACGTTTGAATTCGCCTTGTTCTGCGGCCAATTCACATCTATTATCATTGCCATGTCCCGCTTCGACAGTCCACACTTTGCATTTCTCTATCTTGTCTTCGCAGTCTTCTTCCTACACCCCGAGCGTACAAACTACGAAACAAGCTTCTTATCGAACTCCTTCTCTCCGTCTATGTCATCATCGTCGTCTTCCTTTTCTTCCTCTTTGGCTGCTACGTCCGTACCCGTCATCGTTTCGACCTGGGGAGTCAATAATCACTTGATCTTTAGAGGCAACGCCAATGAAGGTGCCCCTGGACTTCCACCTCTCCTGTATTCCCCGCTCATGGAATATGTAGAGCCGTTGATGTCGGAGAATAGCCGTGATTTGCTGAGAGCTCCTAATGTTCTGTTGACTATGGCCCCTCCTAAATTAGTGTCAGAGGCTATATAGAGCTTAGGTAGACAAAAAAAGAGGTACGTTTTGAGTGTTTCCTCCTATATTATACATCCCTCTAACCGTCGTTTGTAGTTAAAAAGAAATTGGTACAAGACATTCGTACTGCTTTCTTCATCATTAGACATGAACTTATAGACATGTATATAATATACATTACTCACCTAGATGTAATTGATCAATCAAAATGAGAGTCTTATGTAACTCAAGAACAATACAACACCACGAAAAAAACACCTATGTTACACTATACCTCAAAGAAAAGACTTGCTGTACAGGATGTGATAGCAACTATTAGTTGAGGGAGAATAATAAAAACCCCTAACGCTAGAATACACTCACTACCTATGTATGTAGAAGAGTCAAAATAATAACAAACAACAACCACAAGAAGATCTCAAGAAGTATTACATACAAATGGTACCATAGGAGTAGAAAAAGAGATAAACAAAACAATCAAAATGAAGCAAACAGCGGTAATAAAACGCTAATGTCAATACTGGCCATGATACATCCTAACGCTTAGAATCAGACCTTACACATAAAGATACATAAATAAAGATAGCTGAAATTATCAAACCAGCACGCCCATGAAGTCATAACAGTAAAGAATACATATGTTAGGTTTATAGCTTCGGCTTAGGATCCTCCTTGAGGGGACGAGTAGCCTCGAGATTCACAACAACTTCACCAGTGTGGTTCTTGCCACCTGGCGCCTTGCCAAAGAAAACTACTTGAACCGTCAGGTCATCACGGTACCGGCGGGAGAAAGGGGAAGGTAGTGTCAGAAGCGCAGAGACTTGCTCAGTATTACGGCCGCCAAGTGCGTTTCTGACCAAGTGAGTAGCCACGTTGGCATCTTGCACAACGAAGCGGTCATCTTTGGCATCAACACCCCACTGTGCTAGGCGGATGGGCGATTTGCTGCCTTCGGTGGCCGAGGACTGGGAATCATCGACAGGCAGCTTCTTTTTGTCACCAAAGAACTTGCCCCAGAGCGACTTGCCGGAGCTAGTGGCTGCGCCGGGGGCAGGAGTACCGTTGACATCGATCCATTTACCGACAAGACCGACCACCTCTTCATTGGTCAACATTTCCCACAGACCATCAGTGGCCATAACCATAAAATCGCCGTTTTCTGGGTAAACCTGGGTAGTGGTGACAACGGGCTCGGCCGTGACATAGGGAGGCGTACGGCTCAGGGCAGAAGCGGAGCGAGCAAAGAACTTCTGCTTCAGACGCAGAATAGTTTCCGCTGTCCACTTGTAGCTAGCGTCGCCAAAGGCACGTGTAGGTTCGAGACCTCCGAGGATACGGCCGGCATAAACGACGCGAGGCTCGTTGGGATGCTCACGGCGAAGACGAGCCTCTTCGTCAGGGTTGTTGCCGGTCTGGTCAGCGGAGAGGGGAGTGGCAGTCCAAGAGCCCTTTGGACCACGACGACCAAGCACGGCTCGGGAGTCTCCAGTGCAGGCTACGCGAATAAGTCCAGAACGGCTGTCGTAGAATGACAGGAGGGCACATGAACCAGATAGGGCCGGTGCAAGTATCTCGGCGGCAGCATTCTTGGAGCCTTTCTCGAAGACTTTGTCAACACTCTTATTGACGATCTCATCATCGAGACGCAAGAAACCATCCTTGATGGCCTTGTCGATAGATTCAGCAGGCGGGCTGTAATCGGGGCTGGCTGAGTATGTACTGTTGAGTTCACGAGCAACTGTGCCGATCAAGGCCTGGCGAAGTTTGGCTGAGGTCGTCCAACCGCTGTATAGTTAAGTTGATTAGCTTTCTGAGATCTCAATAGATAACTAGTAGACTTTATCTGACTTACGAGTGGCCGTCAAAGACGCCCCAGAACATCCAATCACTGTTCGGGGCATTAGTCTGGTCCGACTTTCCAGGCACGTGGACAATCTTCTCGGCGTGGTCGTCCTCGATGGGGTTGTTGCTGGGCATCTGCACTAGATCGTAGCGTACTACGCCTTCGCCACGGTTGACAAAGAAGCTCTCTTCCATACTACGCAGCTTGGCGTCTGTCTGTTCGGAAGTGAGCATTTCGATGACGGCCCGCGTGTTGTCGCTGGTCATCTTTGAGATGGGACCTTCGCCAACAAAGGTGCCGGTCTGGAGATCATCAGCGCCAATCACCAGAATCTGTCTGGTAGCCGAGTTAAGGTCTGCAACAGCACCCTTGGCCGAAGTCAAGCCCAAGGCGCCGTGGCTGGCCGACGTCACAAGCCCGCGCACGTGTTCGGACTCGCTGGGCTGGTACGTGTAATATGCGCCGTAGCCAACTAGCACGGAAGCAAAGATGGCGCCTGCACGACGGGTGTACATTCTGGAGTATAGGATCCGGGGTTTGGGTAGCGAGGGGTTGTTATCGAGTCTGGCTACGGGTGTGGCAAGACTAGGCTTAAAGGCCTGGCACTTACTTAGGGTTGTTCCTGGTCGTAACAACCTCCAATACTCGATATCTTTGTGCGTGAGGATAGCATTCCATTTGCGTGCAGCCTCATACCAATCCCGGGGATCAACCCCGCCATCAAACGGCACAACACCGCGGTCGTCGTTGTTCCAGCGCACTCGAAGCAGTTCCTTATCTGT
>RHLR01000696.1:0-15046 GCA_009806335.1 Davidsoniella australis | reverse complement strand
TCTTTTCTGTGGGTGTCAAATACATTCTGGAAGCTTTGGTATCATGTATGTTTTTATAGGTGATAAACAGGAGCTTTAGCATTGCAAATTGTATTTTTAACTTAAAATTCACTCATATATGTATGCTTACATCTTCATAGCTCTATAGCTCCATAAGATTAATGAAAAAAAAACAGTATTTTGCCAGCTGGCAGCTTTTGAAGACTAAGTGAGGAGTACTTAATATGTTGTCTAAGTACCCTTTTTGAAGATCCCCTGCTATTTGTGCTGAAGTACCAATGTGCGGTGCTGAAGTCCTAACGGTATGCACATATATTGTCCGATAGCTGGCTAGCCAGGGGCATCAAGAATGTAGCATCATTCACAGCAGGTTGATGATGATGACAGGCGTGTAAGTGATTTACTTTCTATAAGAAGCTTGTTCTTTTATTTATAGTCTAGAGATTTATCTAAGAGCTCCTTTTCGACTCCGGGCTAGGCCGTGTTTTCTGGCACCAATTTTCTATGTTCCTAGTATCCGAGACTGCTCACAATCACAGCGGGGATCCGTAGAGAGTTCTTCTGTGAGAACTCATCTCGATGATCGACCCTAAAGTATGTGGTATAACATATTATTTGCCGTCGTATTGCTGCGAGATGCCAGCAGGTAGACGTTAAAGAGATGATAATAATGATAATAACGTATTATGTACGTAGGACGGTATAATATCATGAACAGACACACGTACCTTGTTTCTAGTGCTTTACCTGTTATTTTCTATGTATAAAGATGTGGTATCTATATACATAAATTATATCATGTACGAGAGCATATTCTTTATGTGGTTATTAAGCTACATATAAACAAGACAGAAGAAACGGAACGAACAATGTTAACTAGACTTATATGCATGCAACACCAACATACAAATACAACTCAACCCACACGGGATTGGGAATTGTCAAATTAACATGGATTGAGGATCCGGAGCAAATGGGATAGTAAAATCGGCAAAAGGAGGGGCAATTCATAGCAGGATTTGTTGGATCTGGGCCGCAGAGTTCCCTCAGCTTTTGCTTCTAATCTTGGCTACGGAATACATAACTTATATGGCTAATTAGTTATATTCAAGTATGAAGTAATGAGGATATAATTCTCCCGAAACTCCGGTTAACAAACTAGTTGTATACAGATATATCACATCACTTTTGCCACCGGTGCTAATTTGAATAGCTAGTTAGTTGTAGACTTGACTACGATAATGTATTCTTATTAATATAACTAATTTACTCGTATTACTGCAAACGTTTACCATTGACTATATAGATTGCCCCAGGAAAGGGATTACTAGGCTTGAAAGGACACTTTTGTAGTGAAACCATGGTTACGATAGGAGACTGTCAAACTGATAGTTATGATCTGATGTGATTCCATATTTAGTTGCATTGTAAATTGCACCCTTTTAACGCCTGTAAACTTAGTGGCTCGGCACATAGATGTAAAGGCTCCAACCCGTGAATATAGAAACTAGTAGAAATTAAGCTTCTTTGCATGCCAAGGTTATGCCGTTGCGACGCAACGCCTAAATCTAATGATATCTCGATCTACAGAATGCTATATATGTATATCCATGTCTCCCAATATATATACTTGAAGAGAAGCAGATATCTAACGTCGACGTAAATTACTCATTTCTATATCGGAGTGCCTCGGCTCATCATCTGATGTGCGAACTGGCTGGAAGCTGTATCTCGTGTTCGCTGTAATATTAATGGTATCAATGCATGTACCTTTTGTTTCCTTCAAATATAACGCCAGATACTTTAGGGTTTGCATGATTAGTATGTGTTTGTATGATGAAAGGAAATTATCGTGACTTACTGCGCAAATAGTAGAATATACAATCACTAGGATGAAAGAATATCGGTGTAACAAGATATCTATCCTAGAAATACTAGTTTCAGACAGAAAGGCTGAGAATATTCCAGCTGCAAGGAATATTGGGCTGCCAAAGATATAGCCTACGCTACCAGCACGAATGCTATTTGGGAATATCTCGGTAGCATAAACCCAAAGTACTGGACCTAGGCTAATATTGTATCCAACTTCGAAAAGTAAAGTTGTAATGACTGACATCAGGTAATGACCACCGGTGATGCTGGAAATCTTGGTGCTGTTAGTACAGATAGACAATTAATGAAATAGGATAATGGGTGACTTACAAGTGATTGTATGGCCAATATAGCAACTCCTGAGCAGACAAGGCGTTTCCGTCCCCAGCTATCTATCTTGGCAGCTACCATTAACACAATACATAGCTGAAATAGGGTCTCAAATATCTTGGAAGATACAGCGGCATCTATGGACACGCCTGCCTTTTCAAGATACCATGGTAGTCTGTCCTCGATAGCCCATTGTAGGCGGCCCTGATTCACGAGGTATCCCATCATATATAGTCCAACTATCGACTTCCATTCGCCGAGGAAATGTGAGAGCCGATCAACTGGTGCTTCGAAGCTCTCCTCAATGTCAGAAACCTCCTCCTTGATTTGCTCGGCATTGCAGACTCCTTCATGAAGCCAAGCCAGGGTGGCCATTGCCATGACTCGATTGCCTCTCATGACAAGCCATCGTGGGCTACGTTGGATATCGTTAGTATTTGTTATCTATGAGTGTAATGTACTGGTCCCTATTAACATACCTCTCAGGGACAAATGGGAGGCCTACTGCGAAGAACATAATTGGCAACCAGACCAACATTGCCATAGCTCTCCATCCGAGGTATAGGCCCCAAGTTGATGTCCAGGAATCTAGCACATACCAGACGCTATAAAAAGGTAAGTTAGCACATGAATTTATAGACTTGAAGTTTTAGATATGTTTGTTCATCCATAGAAAGAAACACTCACATCTGTCCGGCTGTGCATCCGAACACAAAGCCCGCATATGTCAATGTGATCATACGTCCACGTATATCAGGCCGAGAGATCTCGCAGATATACATCGGGATCGAGATTGTCAGCAACCCAATACCGCTGCCACCAAAGCATCGGGCTAAGATCATCATTATAAATGCCGTTGATGAGGATGCTGATGCTTCAAATCCAGCAGAAATTCCGATAAACGCAAGACCGACAAGACATGTATACCGAGGGCCGACGGCTACATAGCATTGTGGACCGGTAATCAGACACACCATAGCAGCTGCTATATAATAGATTCCCATGATGATCTTCTTCTGAACATGCGACACCTGACCCATTTCGGATTTCCATCCTGGATGAGATTTGATACCGCGAAAAATTGTCATTTGATAGCTAAAAGCAGCTGTTAGATATATTGTTATCATTCAAGTTTTACTATACATGCTTTGTACCCTATGATACTTGCGCCGATGGCAAAGAAGAGAACCAACAGGTATAACCTTTGATTACTGGGGGCTTTGGCCATTTTGGCGCTTGTGTGGGCAGTTTAAGTCTAATGATAGAGTTTTTGAAGAAATAATCTTAATAAGTAGATGGACGATAGACGATGGTGATCTGATACCGAAGCGACCGAGAAAGGGTTGAGTGATTGAAAATAGAAGGTAAATTTTTCTAGTCGTATGTTAGTTAGGTTAATCACCTGATACAATAGAAGGATACAAATGGGCTTTGGACCATAGAAAGTATTAACTATACCTAATACAATAGGAAATATGTTTTTCGTTCATATATATACCATGATAATATTTTCCAAATGCTCTTATCAGATCAAGATAAAATTGAGAAAAATATAGGTCACGATTGTGACTTCAGATATCCTAGCACCGTATTTTAGTATGTATGTGGAGAGATTCAACAAGTGGATGGCTAAAAAGATGCCAAATGTGACTCCTAGTTGCATATGTGTATTCATATAAAAGTGCATTTTTGGGTTTCAAAATGTAATATGAAAATAATTGATGAAGGCCTAAAGTGACCATTGATTCTAAAAATAAAATAAAAATGTATCCGAAAAAAACTCCGTCCAGCAATAAAAAGACATAGAAGGAAAAATAATAAAACAAACCGAGCAACAAAAACAAAATAAAAACATGAGGCCATATATCTATTTGTGTATATTGCCAACTTTTTTTTTCTACGGGTTATTTTGTGTTTAATGCCAGCTCTTGTCCGAGTTTAGACTCTTGAACCTAAGATTAGCATATCAAAGCTCGAGCTTGCTCTCCTCCTCTCCTCCTCGCATATAATTACATGAACTTGACAGGGACTTTAGGCGGTGGCACCGGCGTAACTTTTCGGCGGATGGAATTGTCTTGGGCCAATCGTGAAGATGTCGTCGACGTGGGCATTGAAACCATGATCGAAGTATTGGCTGGTATGATGTTCTTAGTAGATGGGGGTGATGTCATAGTAGCCCGCGTATGCTTCATTTCCCGTTTCTTTTTGGGCACAGGTAGGAATGATCTGGCACCAGCAGAAATTGTCGAGCTGCTAGTGTTAATCCCAGTCATTGGGATTCTAGGAACAGGCATGGGCGTCTGTGAAATTAAAGGTCGTCTGAGACTTAGTGACTCTGTAGATGGTGGTTTGTTAGATGAGGTTCCGGATGACGTCGAATATAGAATCTGCTTGCTAGTACTAGGCTTCATGACTGAAGAGGAAGACTGCTTTCTCTTCTTGTCTTCGGTAGTTCCGTGGCCTACACCAGCAGCATTTTCTGCTACGCTAGATATGGAGGGGAGAGGGCGATTATTGGCTTCGGTAGAATTTGTAGCTTGACGACTAGAAAAGCTAGTGGATGACTTGGGTGGCACATGCGATAGAGCGTAGATACGAGAGGGGATGATCGACGGTGATTCAACTTTGAGACCGGACTTGTTGCGATGGGGCTTTTGTTTTCTAGAGGCGGAACTTGGTGAGTGCAATACCTCTTGTTTAAACTTCTTCTCCTTCTTTTCTTTCTTCGTCTTCTTGTCCTTCTTGTCTTTCTTGGGCCCTTGGACTGCGAATCCTGGAATAACGGGCGGCGGGATAGGCGTGTTGCTAACTAGCGCGTTGACGGTCTTTTCCTTGCGCTTCTTCTTGGGCTGATCATCAGCTGTGGCTGTCTTGAGCTTGCGTTTCTTGGGAGATGGTGGTGCTGTAGTCTCTTCGTCGGAAGTATCGTAGGTCAAACGTCCCATCTCGGCATCTTCGGGCACACCGAGAGGGCGGAAGCGCATCTTTAGACCCTTTGGTTGCGGGCGGTAGGTCTTAGCAGCAGGCGTGAAGGCGTGCTTAGTGATAGTAGTAGCGGGGACAGCACGGCGCAGATTCAACACAGTGTCGGTCTTGCGGATTTCTGTAGTTTAATATGGTCAGCTTTTGCCATATCGAGGTTTCATGGCACATTCGAGCGCTACTTACGGCACTTGTACTTGTCTTCCTCAGGACCACCAGGGATCATGAGAGCAACTCTGCGGCTGGATGCGATTTGGTCGATCTCGACTAAGAAGTTTTCGTTCTTGTGCTTGAAAACAGCCTCACCGGTAGCAAGAGCTTTATCCAAAGGAATTTCCATATTTTCGACAAGCTCGACTGGAACATCAGCAGGGGCAGTGAAGTACCATATCTTCTGTCCATTCTGGAATAGTTTCGCTAGCGCGTCACCTTCCGCAGTACCAACAGATTTACGCAGCAAGAACTCAGCATTGATGACTTCCGGAGGTGCACCGGCAGCCTTGAGTTCACGCTCGCTAAGCTGGTTGAGAAGCTCCTTGCTGTTTAATCCATATTGAGCATCGTCAATTTCGACATCTGAATCGGCAGTAACTTCATCTTCATCTTCCTCGTCCTCCTCCTCACTGCTGCTTGATTCGGCCTTAGGAGGAGGGGCAGGAGCAGCTTTCTTGGGCTCAGCCTTCTTCTTCTCGGCGGGTTTGGGCACTACGGGAGCAGGTACCGGAGTGATCTTGTTCTTGATTTGGGGTTTACTGGAGCTAGAACTATCGGAATCGGAGGATGAGTCGGAATCACTCGAGGAGGAGGAGTCAGATGAATCTACGCGGTCGTTGCTCTTGAATTGGGTCGGAGTGGCCTTGAGATTAGACTTAGTAGGCTTGACGACGGAACCGGGAGTGGACATAGAGCCACCCAGAGGAGTGTCGCTGATGCTTACGCGCTTCTTGGCACTTTCAGTGACTTCTTTATTCTTGAGCCGTGATGGGAGATCGGCCTTGGTAGGCTTCTTGGGGGTCGAGATCTGCTTGATCAGAGTGCTTTCGCCATCGGATTCAGAGTCGCTGGAACTGCTGGAAGAATCGGAGTCGCTATTATCGGCACGGCGAGACCCTAAGATGCTCTTGACCCGGTCCTTTGCCGCCTTTTTTGAGCTACTGCTCTTCACTGCCGAGCCCATCTTGGCGAGTAATTGGTGCAATGGTCGTGATTTGGGTAAACAGTGCTTCTACTATTGAAGACGGAAGACTTTATTTCGGTATTGGCTTGACCAAGTAGGCAAGATATTGGTCGGAGAAAATCTGTTTCGGCAGATATAAATAAGTGCTCGCTTAGAAAGTCGTCGAGATGTGATGATAATGAGCCTGATAGGGCGAGGCGTGATTGACGATATTTTCAAGGCCAACACCTAGATGGCTTGCCATGAAATTCGAGTTAACTTTTTTTCTGGTAGTTTAATTTTTTTTTCTTTTGGGCGGTGAGCAGCTCTGGGGTGAGTTGTGCTTTGGTTGGGTGTGACTCTACTAGAGTGGCATCATAGGAGGACCAATAATAATCGTATAGCTTAGCTAACCCCACACAACCATCGACCACCTTCCACTTACAGACATTCTACCGCACTGAGGGGTATACTCTCTGGCAACAGAGGCCGTGTGTCTAGCGGGAAGTGGGGACTTGGCTGCCCAAAAAAGTTCAATTTTGATAATTCTGCCGTAACTTTTGTTCCACCGCCTTCAGATGCCTACAAAAAACCAACAATCCGGCAAATAATTCTTAACTTACTTCAGGCTTCATTCATCCTTATACAGGGTTGACTCTGGCTACAATTTTATAGCTACCGAGCCTATTCTTTACTTGGCCATCATATCAAGTTGGCTTACTGATTTCAGGCTGCTACTGCCTTCAAATGTAGCATATTATCACCTTTGCTGAATTTTATTTAATATACAGCCAACAAGTGCCACAATGTCCGCCCCTAATAAAAAACGAAAAATTGTTCCTGTTAGCACTATGAGTGCAGCATCAGCATGTATGTCTTCTTATGATGAATAAATATATTGATGAATATTATGTGCTGTGACTAACTGACCGTATATGAATAGTTAGTGCCATGGCTGCCAGAAGACAACAACAAACACAGCAACGGATACTTGATATTCCTACTGCTGCTGCTGCCTTGTTATCTGATAGGCCAACTCAGCAAAATCATGCAGATGTTTCTACTGTTAGAGGGTCAACTAGAAATCAAAGAAAGAAATCAGATGCTGGAGTCACATCTAATAGTACACAGCCTGATGCCTCACAAGACAAGAGCAAAAACCGGCTGTCTTCAGAAAATTCCTCTATTCCAGGGAAAGGCTCAGCTTCAGCTGGTTCTGTGGCTGGAAAGCGAAACATGTAGGTTTCCACATGTTATTGGCAATATTCACGTTCATATAGGTCTAACTTTGCTTTAGGCTGTCCTCAGCTTCCCGCTCAGTTGTGTCCCCAAGTAAACAACCGGGATATAACTTTCAAATGAGCACGTTTATTGCCTCTCTATCAGACTGGTCTAATAAACAGGCTCTGGTGTATTTTGATCTGGATAAAGACGAGGTAGGTTGCTTCACTCAGTGTATGCATATCAAGTCTAACATCTCACTAGCGATTTACCATCGTTGGTAGTTTTGGCATCAAAGTCCACAGGGGAGAGGTTACTATAGCGGGTGCTATACTTCGCCCAAGCGATACAACACACTGGATTTGTGCGCCATTATGTCATGCAATTCCAATCGTCCGATGTTATCAAAGTGCTACTATAAACATAGTATCTGATCCAGAATTCCATCAGTTACGACATCTCGAGAACCTTTCTCCTTTATTTAAAGATATTTGGCCAACTGTCGAAGAGCATACCTTTCGTATCGTAAGTACTGGTCCTCTTGATTATTTTAGCAAAGGTTACTAACAATTCACTGTTAGCTATACACCGAAGATGACATTCCAAAGAGAGCAGCAATACAGCCTTTAATATCTTCACCAGAGTGGAATAAGAAGCTTGCGGACATCGCAGCATCCGACATCAACAAAAATCCCATCTATTTCATATGTGGTCCTAAGGGCTCTGGAAAGTCGACTTTCACTCGGCTTCTTGGCAACAAGTTAATATCGACACAGCTTGCCAAGTTCCATAGTGAGCAGAGGAAGACCACTATTAGGGGTGTTAATATTGTCGATATAGATCCAGGCCAGGCAGAGTACACACCTCCAGGATTGCTATCTCTTGTCCATATCAAGCAGTTAAATACCGCGCCTCCATTTGGCCATCCCTGGACAGATACTGGCATGGGTAGCGAGCTAGTGCACAGTCATGCTTTTGGTGCTCTGTCCCCGGGTGCCGACCCAGAGCTCTATCTGAATCTTGCATTCGATCTTTGTAGTAGAGCAAAGGGGGCACCAACGTTGATCAACACGCCTGGCTGGACATTGGGAACCGGCTTGGATCTTCTTATGGGACTAATATCACGAGTCCATCCTACCGAAGTCATCTATATGTCTGAAAATGGACCGGCAGAAACTGTGGAAGGCTTGAAGTCTGTTAGTCGAAAGACGTTCTTCGCACTACCATCTCAGCCTTCAGAGACCAGCCCGCGTACTTCAGCGCAACTCAGAGCTATGCAAACAATGTCATACTTCCACTGGAAGCCTAGTTCTATAAACTCCATGCGGCCATCTTGGGCCCTAGAGCCACTATCCGAAGTCCCACCTCTTGTTGTTAGCTACCAGGGGAGACTTCGTGGCATTATGGGTGTCATTTCTTATGGAGCGCAAACACCTGCCAACCTTCTAGCTGAGTCTTTGAACGGCATGATCGTAGCTATCATTCGGATCCAGGATCCTCTGGCATTCAAGTCATTTAAGGATGCTAGCAATGAGAACGACCATATTGACATGCAGCTTGATGAGCCTGTTCCCAGCTCTATCGATGCAAAGTATGATGAAATTTTGATCTCGTACTCCCCAGGGGGGCTCCCATTTATTCCCAACCTAGACAACATGTCACTAGATTCTCAATACTCGTGCACTATCGGTCTCGCACTCGTCAGAGGCATCGATACAGAGACTTCTACTTTGCAGCTCTTGACACCGATCTCCCTTGAAGCTGTACGGGGGCTCCGGCAAAATGGGCAGCGGTTAGTGTTGTTGCATGGCCAATTTGATGCACCAACATGGGCATATACTGAAGATGTCTATACAAAATCGTTATCGTTCTCGACCAACAACGAGAACTCGAATGCACATGACGAGCCTACAGATCATTCTCAAGACTCTGACAATGAGTCTGAAGCTAGCGTTGTAACAACTGTAAGCCATGAAGATGGTGGCAGATCCAGCGATGTCATCGATCAAGACCTGCCATGGGTTGATATCCTTCATGGAAACCAACGCCGGCCCAAAGGCTCCCAAGCATGGAGAGTACGCCGTGATCTTGGCAAAGGAAATGGTGGTGGTGACTAAGCTTACCATAGCGGTCTACTTTGAGAACCTAGCGCTTACTGTGCATTACGTTATAAGCCACCAGAGCAGCGTATCTCCCGCAACGGCATTGCTTTTTCCGGGATTGTCAAAAGTATGTTACCCTGCTGGTAATCTGTGGAATTATAGAGTTACGCTGTAAGAGGGGGCTGCAATCCTTCTCCAACTTCTGGTCGACAACTTGATGATTAACCTCTACACTATAAGCGACATTGTATCTCACTAGGACCAACACTTTTGCAACTCTCGTCACTTACAAACAAGCGCCTTACCCTATGGCACTGTTCTATCAATCATACTTACTATATATGTCTCACATAAAGCGACAGCCTCTTAGCTCAACAATACATCATAACTTTCCGAACGTACAATATCGTGTACAGATAAAGCCATAGCACAAATAACTACTAATCATTGATACTGTGCCGAATAGGCCAGGGGTGTGCGGGGACAATGATTACGGCATTCTGCACCTGTCTTTCTAAGCGTTTGAAATACAAAAACTCCATCAAAAGCGCACGCGCAACATTGGTTCTTATATAGCAAGAGGATGTATCTATGGCTGGAACTAATAAATATTTTGGATATAAATACATACCGTGTATCTACCCACTTATGGAACTATCTTACTTCATCTTTATATATACCAATATACTCACTACTACTAGTATATACTCGCCTCACTATGTCCTCTACAAAAACATCAAAATGCGACGTGCTCATTATTGGAGCAGGGCCAGCCGGAATGATGCTGTCATTATGGATGGCGAGGATGGGAATCAACGCTCGTGTAGTCGATAAGCGTACCGACAAGATATTTTCAGGACAGGCCGACGGCTTCCAAGCACGTACTCTCGAAATCCTTGATTCCTTTGGGATAGGCGAGCGAGTCTGGAAAGAGTGTAATCGACTATATGGTAAGCGCTAGTTTCTCCGCCCATGGAATGATATCCTTCGTTGAGACTTACCAACATGTACTTATAGAGGTTTGTTTTTGGAGTCCTGATTCCAATGGTGCCATACAGCGCCACGACCGCACCCTCGATTATGTCCCGGGGATGTCACGGTTCCACGAGTGCGTGATACACCAAGGACGCTTAGAGCAATTTTATCTAGACGCTATCCGCGACTCATACCTGGCGAAGTCGCCTGATGCGCTCAAGATCGAGCGCTGTGTGATGCCTACAAGTCTCGAGATCGATAAGGCTATCGTTGACGATGAAGATGCTTATCCGGTGACAGTCCACCTACAACATCTATCTGAGGAAGAAGCCACGCCAACACAACGTCTTAGTAACTTGAGTGATGGAATGTTCCGCAGCAATCTCGTATCAGATGATACGCAAGATGTTGCAGAAAGCTCAACACAGAACAAAGCGGAGGAGGAAATTGTGCAGGCTAAGTATGTTGTTGGATGTGATGGCGCTCATTCATGGACCCGCAAGGTACTTGGAGACGAATACAAAATGGTTGGAGAGTCCACAGATTATATCTGGTAAGTCAAAGGCCCATATCACATTACTAAATCATGAGCTAATAATACCTATTCCCAGGGGTGTCATGGACATCATTCCTGTAACTGACTTTCGTAAGTTACCTAGTAGTATACGATATCACCCTACTATGGATAAAGTTATCACTAACAAGTTATATAGCTGATGTCCGCAATCGATCAGTGATTCATAGCGAAAATGATGGCACTATCATGATGATTCCCCGCGAGAACAATCTTGTCCGCATGTACATCCAACTCAACTCTATTTCAGTTGGTTCTAAGGATGGCGGCAGAGTTGATCGTTCTAAAATCAATCCAGAAATCATCATTTCTGCGGCTCGCAAGATCATCAGTCCCTACAAACTAGAATATCATTACTGTGACTGGTAAGATTGCAGCTGATCTAATGTTGAGACTTTTAAGAATATAAATCGCTAACACTAACTCATAATCACTAGGTGGACGGCGTACCAAATCGGACAACGAGTGGGCAACCATTTCAGTAAACAAGACCGAGTTTTCTTGGCTGGCGGTAAGAAACTTATTCATCTCCTAGTCTACCTCTTACGACGCTACTAACACTTATAGATGCCGTTCACACACATTCGCCTAAAGCCGGTCAAGGCATGAATGTGTCGACACAAGATACGTACAATTTGGGTTGGAAGCTTGGCTTGGTCTGCAAGAAGCTCGCTTCATGTAGTATTCTGTCAACTTATGAGTTTGAGCGCAAAGAGATTGCTCAGCAGCTCATTGAGTTTGACCAGAAGTTCTCGATGTTGTTTACAGGTCGTCCAGCCAAGGATATCTTCGATGAGACGGGAGTCTCTATGAATGAGTTAGCCAAGACATTCCGTAAAAGTCACATGTATGGACCCCTAGGATCCGTATTCTCCACACTCAAGGGAAGAAAGAAAATAATCGAAACACTAATGACATATCGGATAGGTTCACAACGGCTATCGGCATCGATTACGCGGATAGCCTCTTGACAAAAAGCGGCCTATTGATCTCGGTGAAGCCCCAGAGGATACCGAGATATCTAAATGTCGTCCTGGCATGCGTATTGCCTCTCTCACCGTCCTCAACCAATGGGATGCCCGACCATGGGAGCTCCAGCATCGCCTAAACAGCGACGGCCGTTTCCGTGTGATAGTATTTGGTGGCGACATAACAACTGGCGACACGACCAATCTTGCACGCACAAATGCTATCGGTGCCTTTCTCCAAGATACGCTACTTCCACGATACGGTACTTTGACGTTGAGTGCTGCGCCAGAACACCATACTAATGGTGGAAAGCATCTTTCGGAAGAGGTACGTACCGTTTCTGTGATAGATGTACTGTTGATTCATAGCGGCGAACGCAAAGAGTTGGAGCCGCTCAAGACAGTTCACGATGTATACCACCCGTTCAATGAGGTATTGGGCAGGGACTATGATCACATATTTGTCGACGGCCCTAGTGTTGAAGGCAGACATGGCGAGGCATATGAAGGATACGGAATCGGTACAGAAGGTGCAGTTGTTGTAGTTCGTCCCGATGGCTATATCGGCTTAGTCACGGAGCTTGAAACATCATCACATCAGGTTCTACAGGATTACTTCGATGGCATCCTGAGGCATTAAGGTAGACATTTTGTAGATATGCTTGTTTAAATGGCGATTCTATTATAGTCTTGACATTATCAAAATGCTCTAATTGAGCCCGAAAGAGTGCCATTAGCAAGAACAGTGTTCAATTTCAACAGTGACAATCTCCCCATCAACCACCTATTTTGTGTGTTCCACACAGTTAGCACATCACTACCTGCCTAATCATACTAGAGACTGCGACGGTGTTGGGATATCGTCTTTGAGAAACTTGGACATCTCTTTCGTCGCCCAAAGTCAAAATTCACCTCGTTCACTTGTGCATTTAGAAATATCATCATAAGTGTCACTAATGACCGCGGGGAGATGAGCCAACAAATATTTGCTGACTCATCCCATCAGCGACATCACGGCGTCTATCTGCTATCTAGCTTGAAGAAAAGACACAAAGAGTAAAGTCTTATTTTGCAAGTGTCTGAGCGGCCGCACCCATTGCCGTAAACCAGGACACGTTTGGCAATTCAGATCGTTCTGTGCTGAGTTGCGGACTACAGTGTGTCGATTCTGTACCTGGTCTACATTTGTCTATCTCAGGATGTGTACTACTACGTCTAGGAGATTATCGTAGCGGATTGCTTTGAGTTTGTAAAGTCCTAAATCATGTATATAGTTCAGCGTATTTGCGTCATTCATCGAGTCTTCGTGTTGTTCCTATCCTATGGGGCATCCGAGAGTACAAACAGCTCTATGGAGCGCGGGACATTGGCGGTAGTGGGGGAAAAACATTGTGAATGCACAAATCGTAAGTTTAAACAACTATACAGCGATGCGGAGGGCCGTCATGTCAGGGTCCTGGCAGTATTCCCTCCAGTCTATGCTCTTTACCTCTCCCCCAAGGGATTTCTCAATTTCAGTCTTTATATCTTCAATGGTCGTCGCTCTAGAATATCCTAATACCATCCATGGCGTAGCTGCCTTATCCGTAAATGAAAGGTATAACTTCCATCTCACATCACTAGCCCTAAGAGTTGTCCACCCTTAAATCTACTAATACTTAGATATTGAAAAGTGTCTTCTAGTGTCTTCATTGTACCACCAGTATGCTCTAGTCATTTCTGGCCACGATTGGCTCTGTGGATGTCCCAACACCCTGTTGGCATGGGTTGGTACCATGCGAACCTGTGAAGATCAGGATAGCCTTGCCAACGGTTCGCATGAATGCTTCACCAACGGCTATCGGGCGTACACCTAGTTTCTTGTCTAGGGCCACAAATCGAGATGCCAGAAGGAGTGCCCTGCCGGGAGAAGAGCCTGCCAGGATGTCATTTGCCAGCTTTACCAGGAAGGCCCTTCCTCGTATACTGCTTGGATGATCAGTCGGTTCAACCATCCGGAGGGGCCAGGTGCAGCTTCTGGGTCCTGGGCTATGATGGCTTCCAGCACATGTTCAGGGCCCACCGCCTTTGGCTTAGACTTAGCTCGTTCTTTGCTGAAAGGCCGAGCGGTTCCTTTTGGGTGTAGGGCTGCCAACTGTTCCATGGCTTCCTGTGAGGCGACTGCAGCAGTTGAGTCTTTGGACAGAGTTGCTGCTGCCTGACTGGCTCTTCCTTTGCCTAACATCATCTTTGCCAGGTTCAACTCTGCGGGGTCCATGGTCGGCTGCCTTGGATCGGGCTTTGGGCAGATGAATTGAGTGTAGGCCTTGATGATGACAGTCATTCGTAAACCTTTCTTGGCTTTCCTCGCCACATGGCCGCACCCAAGCATAGCCTTTGGCCCTAATAGGATCTGGGCCAGAGTGGCCTCCGTGGAGAAGTTGATATACCTTCGGCATAGCTCCGCAATCTTCAGGCAGAACTGTCGGAGGTTTCATGCGTGGTTCTTGAGGTCCGGGACCGTGACATGCATGTAGGATAGGACCCAATCTAACCAGGGGTTGCTTTCCAGCAATTCCTCAGCTTCGGCCTGGTGGCGGGTGTAGTTTGGGGTGTCTGGGGTCGGTGTTATGAGCGGCGGAGGTCGTGTGAAGGTCGGGGTGGGAACGGTTTGGCGAAGGTGGTCATCTGGGTTGTTGTCGCGGATGGCGGTGATCACCTTGTCCATATTGGCATCCAGGTTCGCATCAGCGTTGTCTCCATCTTCGACAGCGTGATCGGCATTGTTTCCGTCTTGGGCGGTTGAGGGCGTGGCAGTGGTGCGTGTGGTTGCATGTGGCGGGGCGGGCAAGGCTGACGCGATCGGCAGGTGCTCTGCTAACCGGGC
>RHLR01000695.1:0-15064 GCA_009806335.1 Davidsoniella australis | reverse complement strand
ATGATCCGGGCTACATGCGTATGCGCAACGAAAACTCATCTTTGATGCGCAAACTAGATGCCGCGCGGGTGGAGCGTGACGGTATCCGTCGTGAACTAGACACCAAGGTCCGCAGCGTCGAGCGTGAGGTCGGCCACCTTAAGGAAGAGCGCGACTCGCTTAGAAACAAGGTTGAGAAATGGAGCGACTATGAGGATGTCAAGCAGGAGCTAGAGGTACTCAAGAGCATCGAGTTCTCAACTGGCGACGACGACGAGAACACAACTGATGCGGTCGATGTGGACGAGGCAAAGGCCAAGAGTGATACTCTAGAGAAGCTGCTTCTAGCCCGTAACAAAAAGCTTAGCGACGAAGCGACGATCCTTCGTGTGTCACACCAAGATCTACAGAGCAGGCTTCAGACCGTGCAGAACGAACTAGCCTCGACCAAGGGCGAGCTTATCAAAGCACAGACACTCAACGAGAAGCTTGAAAATGACCTGTCTAACTTCCAAACTGAGGCTACCAACCACTTCTCATCGGGTGCTTCAGTTGCCGGCACATATGTCAGTCGATACCCGCAATCGGTTCTCGGTGGCCGTAAGGGCGGTCGTGTCTCACCTACGTCTTCCATAATCAGCGGCATGCCGAGCGATCGCGATACGGGCTTTGGGTCGTTAACAGTTGGTGGCAACGGAAGTGGTGCTGGTGCTTCAGCAGGTGGAATTCTGCCCATGATCACGGCGCAGCGTGACCGCTTCAAGAAGCGCAATGTGCAGTTAGAGCAAGAACTCTCTGACTCTCACCGTACGATCTCGTCGTTGCTCCAGGAAGTTGCTTCTCTGCAGCGTGACACCTCAATCTCTATGAGAAGACACGCTATGTGTCGACGTATAACCGCGGTGGTGTCACAAGCCACGCTATGACATCATCGTCCTCAGCTATCGCCGCTTCCTCCTCCGGTGGTAGTGCCAACCCTAACCCGTCAGCTGTCAATATCGGCACCACGGGCAATCCCGGCATGGCACTTGACCGGTACCGGCAAGCATACGAATCCAATCTATCACCGTTTGCAGCATTCCGCGGCCGCGAGTCGGCGCGTGCGTACAAACGAATGTCGTTGCCAGAACGGGCCGTGTACTCGATAACGCGCATGGTATTGGCGTCTCGTATGAGTAGGAACCTATTTGCTATGTACTGTTTTGCATTACATCTCTTAGTGTTCTTCGTTGTCTTCTCCATGGACGACTCATCAGGCAAGATGGTTATGCATGCTACGAGTAGTGACAAGACAACTTGGAGTGCAAAGGCAGACTCGCTACCATAAGAATAAGAGGTAATAAGTAGTGCAGCAACAAATACTTTCACGGTTATTAGATGTTTTGTTTATTTCTTTCTCATATTGGATGTACTTTTATATGGTTCTTCTCATTCTTCTTCCTATTGCTACTATATTGCTTTAGGATAGCCGGCGTTTTCATTGATATTTCCGTGTCGTTTTCCTCCTTTAGAATCAATACTAAATCTTACAGTTCTTACGAGTACGTAATAATCTACTGATGTTTCTACAGTTTTCTGACCATATCACTATGCAAAACCTAAGTAACTCTTTGTGATGTTCATATATTAACCCTAGCATATTATGTAACCCTATCGTGCTAAGCCCTTGTACTCGTCTTGTGGCTGGATCACCAGAACTCAAAGCAATAATGTCCCATAAACAGAATGCTTTACAGTTCATCGGAGTCGTTAGACGATGTAGTGTTTCCATAGAACCAATACCTATTCAATAATGTCAGTCTCTACTTTATAAACCAACAAATTCTGAGTGTTCAAACAACTTACTGTGCAGAGTATTCAACGGAGAAGGTTGAGTTCAGACCAGAGCATGTCGCTGGTGCCGAGCCACCGACAGTGTTGACGCGGTAAACCTCAGTGAAGTCCGCGTTGAAGCCTTCTCTAGCTACCAACTTTAGCCATATGACCGCCTTCTCGCCGACCTGGCCCGTCGCAGCATCACTCGGGGCAGCTACACTTGTGTTCACAGCGACCTGAGCACTACCCATGCCAATATGATCTAGGTTGAAGAACGGCGTGGTAGCGGTTGAGTTCAGAGGTTGGAAATAGTGTACTCCGGAGGAAGAGAGGCCGGTGGGACCGAGTTGGTGGGTGTCTAGTGCGGCCCAGTCGATCATGGGGAAGTGTACAGCGACGCGAGGGATAGCGGCGTCGAGGACGGAGTACAGGGAGCTGCTGCAAGTAGAGTTGAAGAGGGCAGCAACAGCACCGGCGGCTTTGGGTATGGTGGAGGCATCGCTGGAGGCGCAGGTGTAGTTCTGAGTACCACGGCCGACGGCGATATGGACGAGCTTTAGACCGGATGAGACGGCGGGAAGATCAGCTAGTTGAAGAGTGTTAGTAGAAGAGCGAATCAGGTGTGATGTGATGTGATGTACAGAACGGACATGTAGAGTCGTAGTGGGATGGGGACGGGCAAATCTAGTAAGTATAAAAAACAAGAAGCACTTACAGGAAGGAAGAGTAGCTTGTGAAGGGTTGCATGCCGGTTGGCTGCTAAGACCTTTAAAGGTGCGCACCTTGTCGGCTAAGATGGTGAAGTATGAAGACAAGGCGTCGACAGCTTCTAACGGGCTATGATCGAGCACAAGCTGGGTATAGCTAGACGAAGAAGCTGAAGAAGTAGCAGTCAGAGCGGCCAAGGTGATGATAGGCGAGAACTTCATGGTGAATAAAGAATACCCCAAAAAGAAAAGAAATTAAGTATATAAGGTAGGTAATAAAGAATAAGAAAGTTAATCCAAGCCAGTGGATGCGTGATAATCAAATGCAGAATGAAGACAAGAAAAAGGAAATTGATCGTCGCAGAGATGATGGGATAAGCAGCAGATTTTGAGCCGAAGAGGAGCAGCTACTTGACGATATATACCAACAAGCAAGGCAAAGAAGGACTTTCAATAGTGTACGTATTATTACAGTATATACTATATGTATATAATATATAGGACATGCGCTCGCCGCTACCCGTCCCATCGGCGCCTATCAAAATAGAAGAGATACCAAGGAATCAAGAAGGCTAAATTAGCTGTGAAAAACAATGTAATAACATCCTTGCTGTATCTATAGACGGACGACCTGCCATTTCAAAAAAAAAAAAAAACAGCCTACATATAGAACAAGATAGCGAAACCCTGGCCAATATACTACCCGGTCTAGTTGTTTGGCTGGCTGGTAAAGAACGCCTTTAAGAAGATCCATGTCGTAGAACCAAGTTGCACCGGCGCTTAAAAGATGTACGAAAAGAAAAAAAACACCCGTATAGAAGAATAAAACTATAGAGGCGGAGAACATGGAAGCTAACGAGGCAAACAGAGAGAGAGAGAGAGATATATGCGTACTTAGGATTCATGTTTGCTAGTATTCTGTATTCTCCAGTATTAGAAAGACCTTGAATAGAGGCCCGGACGCGCGTTTATCAGCGATAAATAGAAGAGAAGAGAAAAGATGTAGACGACCCAAGGTTACAGACGGCTATGAAGATTCAATAGGCCACGCTGGATAAAATATGGTGTGTTATTTTGAGGTTCACCAAGTTTGACTTGTCGGGACCGATTGGATGGGAGGCTCTGTCTAGTTTGAAAGGCATCTTGATTGCCAAAGATGAAATAACTGGTGTGATCTTCTGGCCACTAGGTTTTGACAGAGAAGAAAAAAAGAGGGTGTGTTGATTTAGACTAATCTCTACGTGATTGTACATACATATACTTAAGGTTAAAGGTTTCTGACAACTGGAAGTAGCCGTCTTCGCATTGTATATTGCATATTCCGTAGCTTACATACAACCACGTAGTATTAATAGTTATATTGTTTAAACTATTCTTCTTCTTCTTGGTCTTTGGTAATGATCCCAAGAATCTGACCCGGAAACTGTGGATGGATTTCGATCACATCGTGACTGGCGTGCAGTAAATCCCGGATCGACCAAAGAATAACAGTTTCTAGACTCTATTCCGTCATATTTGTTTCATATACGTACACTATATCTGGTACTTCTGTGTAATTACCATGGATAAAAGGCTAAAAGAAGTTCATGATCTTCTTGTAATTACATACATATACATGCTATTCCAATAGACGGGATTTCACAATACACATGTATAGATAGATAAAGCTACTATCTGCTCGCTTCTCGAGATTTTTAAGCGCCCGTCATGAGGGTCCGCTAAACCTTAATTTGCTACGCTAAATATAGAGCCATGTAAAAGCCCCATGGCAAACTAAGAGCCAATAGAAGCTAATTGTATAGTTATACAGGTATGGATGCACTCCCGCATCGAACAAACCCTAAGAAAAGGCAAAGGTATACCTATTGAATAAGAGTCGACATGGCCGAGGGTTCTGACAAGTCCGATGATTTGTAAAACCCGTCAATTTCGTCCCCCGCCCCGACTACACACGCTGCAAGCAAACGTAGGAAGAGGTGGCCCAGCCTACGACCTACTTCACTATACGGCTAACCTAGGCAGGCATGATATAGGCCTCGTCCAAGAACCATAGACATGACATCATGAGCGGGAGGTAGACGACTGACCAAGAGTCATGACGCCTACCTTTACATTTACCCTCAATGATGTAACCCGCTCTGCAAGAGTGGGGCCCTTCATCCCTCCGCCTTGCCCTCCCCTACGGACAACCAACCCACAGCCAAGCGAAACCTGCAAAGAGCGGCGCGACGGGCGAAAAGGGCCCTACACAGCAAGCAGATTGACTCTGCCACAGATTCCACTGATGCCTGCCCCCAGGCTTATCGGTTGGAGGAAGTATGGAAGCCGACTCGATCCTCCACCACATGTCTGGAATGGACATGTGCGTGCACTGCACACCAGCAGAGCGAGCCGAGGCCCTCCACCTCACCAAGCTCGCCCGCCCAACAGCCACAGCGGACACCCCTCTTGAGACCACCCCGTCGGACCTGTCGGACTATCCCGCTTCCTTTGACTGCCAACGAAGAGGAAGTGCGCGCCAGTATGATCGAGGCCACCTCCACACTTCGTGTTCTTCTAGGTGACATGAAGGCTCGGATTCGAACTGTGGCTGCAAACTCCAAAACTAAGCCTCTTGAGGTTTTTAGCACGCCCAAGAAAGAATTTCCAGAAGCTGTCTTCACTCCAGTTGATGTAAGAAACTATCTACAGAGGCTTGGAAAGCAGGTCGACAAGGCTATAGCCCAAGTCAGAGTGTATTTCAAAGTTTTCAACAACGGGGTATCTTTCTTGCCAAATTCGAAGAAGGAGGTCCTGATGGCAAACTCGCGGGGTTATTTTAAGTCTGTAGTTGTAGTTGTTTCATACAAAGGCCCTGACATGGCTAGCTGCAGGTTCATTCATGAGAAATGTTGAGGGTGTATATAAGATGTCATCTGTAGGAGGGTGTGCAGAAGGAGCAGGACGATTGTGACATTCTTACTTGGATAGCAGGTATATAAGAAATAATTTTCTTAGTAACGTACTAAACAGCTATATATATATTTGTTGATGATTGATAGATTGCTAGTTGATTGGGTTTTTTTTATTTAGTTTGTGTCTATTTATCTTCAAAATATCCCTCAAAATATCAGAATAGTACCTCAGGTTTAGTTTTCTTTTTTTGGAAGCGGTGTAAAATAGTTTTCTCTCATAGTGCCTGCTTCTTAATATCTAGTTTCCCTTATAATATTTCCCGAGTACATAGTTCTGTATCACGTGAACCCACAGCCTGTGAAATTAACATAGTTAACTTGTTGAGTTTAGAAGTCAAGCTGCCTCTCTTGTATATAAATGTCTCTTAATGATTATAAAAACATTTGCTGCAAGTAAGAAAAAGTAAAGATTCGGAGTCTGTTAGAGCTTCTTTTGGGGATGAAAAGGTAAGAATCTCAACTATTTTCCATATCTCTACAATTTCTACAGTCTTTACTACAGCCTCTACGAACTACATTGTAAATTGGACGAACCATCCAGATCATGGGACCGAACAGACTGCTAAGTGTTGACGTATGGATGGACGATGTTCAAACCCCCAGCTGCCTTCGTGGCAAACGGTTGGTGTTATTCACGATGAGATCGAAAACATAGAAATTGCTCAAGGAACACAAGCCGTGGAGAACTCGCTACAATTTTCAAGAAAGCGGAAGCTCACTAAAAGAGCAACAGTGTCATCATCGACGTCCTATCGCCTGGTAGCACCCGGGCCTGCGGGCGTCTTTCAGCCTGTACGAAGGTCGGTAGTCGACACGGCAGCGATGGCTAGACTTCCACAGGTTGTCAGAACGTGTGTAGAACAATCTCTTCGCAGAACGGAAGCAATCGACCGTCTTCCTTGCACCGTGAGACGATTTATGAACTACAATAATGAAGCAATCTAGGCTGTGGTGCCTTCATTTATGTCTGTCGGAAGGCGAGGAATGGTAAATACGAATGGCTAAAATGGAAATTGCTATGATTACATTACATTGGGTTGACTCGTAGAAAATGCATACTAGCCAAAGCCTACACTTTGCCCGTGATACTGAGCAGTCAGATCCAGTTACTCTTTCTTAAACTCATGCGTGAGACACGAAGACGTGAAAAATCTAGAACATTGTCACCTAGTGTCCTGATTTCTTTAATTATGACAACGTCTTATGGCTCACGACTTCTCTTACTATTACTACTACTCTACTTTTTCGTACTGGGCTTATTAGAATAAAACTAATTGGAGAGACCGTAACGACATCCGAAACCATTTCCTCTAGACAAGTGTTGTTGTACATTGTTCTTGTTGTTAAGACTAGATCTCATACCCACGGAATTGTGCAACGGACTCCCGCTGAGCTCTGCAACCTTGGCTTTAAGGACTTACTAATCGGACTGGCTTCGTATTCTTGAGTTGTTTTCTAACTATTATTAGCGTATCGTATCATATATGTTCTGTTACTAAGCAAGATCGGCTATATATCCGACGCATACGTATCCGACAAAGAGTCTTAATATCCGCTCTGGCGGATATCGGAACTGTCGTCGAACGATCTTGCGAAGCATCTATAAAGTTCCATAAACTAGATTTGTAATTCTTGCCTCATCTTCCTTTCTTATCCTATAATTTCAGGCAATAAAGGACCTATTTCTCTCCTTTTAGTCATGACTGATATGTGTGAGATGCGAACTTGGTGGCCAAAGATAACCTTACTTGTAATAGGATAGAATAGTACGTAATATTTTCGCCACATGATCATTTCATTCAAGTGGCGTATGAGCAGTTTGTGCGTTTCCGAGCGGATATAAAAAGGAGCTATTTACCCGCTTCTTTTACTCTGCTGTCGTTCTTTTGTCTTTCATTTCATTTCACCTTCGCATTTCACATTTTACTGGGACTTTCTTATTTGATATTCATATGAGTATCTAATTCTATCACGTCCCATTTCTTTGAAAAGTCACAACATTTACTACTTAATCTTCAATCTTTCTACGCCATTAAGCCCAATTACTTTATAAAAATCTCGCACCACCTCTTTCCAAATATGAAGCGCGCCTGCTATGTACCAGTGTGGAATATCTGTCCTCAAATTTCAGGTATCTTACCCTAGCTGCGGTCTAGACTGAGTCTTGGTGGCCACTATCTGTTCCTTTCTTCGGTTTCCTAGATCGAAAGCTACAAGTGAATAAAACGAGCCGAATATCACTGTCAGCTTCTGCCTCATCCCCGTGGCCACCATTCGCCCACTTCTAAGCAATGAGCCGAATATCAACATTCGTTTTTGAATTCATTTTCATGGCCGCCGTCTACTCGTTTCGTAGAGTTTCTACATCGGAAGCCATGGACGGATCAAACGAGCTAATAAGTACTACTATCCTGTTCCGGCCTCATCTGAGTGGCTATAAACTATTTGTCACTAAGCCAGGAGCGGATTAAACGAGTAGCCGTATGGTACTATCCGCTTCCGACCTCACCTTGGTTGCCACATTCTATCTGCTTCTACTTCATCTTGCTTCTGGGACTGAGTTCAAGGCACCAAGGCACGTGAACGATGAGGCAAAAACCCACAGTTTTGTCTATATCAGTAGGACCGTTCTCTCGAGATTTGCAAAGTTTGACTTTGAATTTCTTCCTCCTACATGCACACTTTTCTTGTGACTTTGCTACAATATCTTTGCATACCATTCAAAATTCACCAATATCACCAAATCAACCAACTTTTATACCAACGTCCACTTTCAAGAATAAACAGTGCGTCTGATGGCAATCGACGGCTGGTACTCATGAAATATGGCTAACATATGGACGTAGACATTCAGAAACGATTTCATTCGCACAAATGTCTACCAAAATGGAAAACTTCGAGCCTTGCCATGATATCCTCTACCTTGAGGGCTTCATTCGCTGCCGCATGGACTATGGTGACTCTGGCCTTGACGGCGAATCGAGTCCCAATGTCACTGGCTCTGATGCGGATGCCTTGTTCTACAGCGTTCTGTATGAACATTTCGAGATTATTGAATATATCAGAACTGGCTGTACGAACCAAGCGGCCATCATGGCTATGATTGTTGAAGCTGCCCGTCAGGCTGAGATCCGGAATTCCAACGAACGCATGGCGTGTACTCCCGAGCAACTTGGCCCTGATAACGCACCCTCGGTCAAGCCATCTGACTTTGAGATTCCGTACTTCCGCTCAGGCAACCCTCTAAAGGCTGCTCTGCAAGATACTATCAGGGGCCAGTTTGATCCGGACGCGTACACTGCCTGCTGCCATGCGCTCGAAAACTCCGTGAATCCGTTTGTGCGTTTCGTGTTGAGCAACGCTGCGGAAGACATCGATCGTCCTAAGCCCCCGCCTTCGAACCCTTTCCTACCTCGCACGGCCGAGGAAGAGTGCTTACGCAAGATAAAGCCTCTTCCTGTACACCATAGCTTGATAGGTTGGGATCGTATCGAGGCTCGAAGACGTATCGACCCGCACAATCAGGCTTTCTGGGCTGACTACCACTCCAGATGGCCTGTGGATGTCAAGTCAGATGTCATAGATTACGATATGGATGTCGATGTACCAGGGTCTGATATCACTGTTATAGCAGAATAAGGTACTAGTTCCGCCTAAGACCAAGATCCAGAAATAACCAAGTATTTCACGAGCCTCGGGGCGCAATCAGGTGTGTCGACCGTGATGATCCGGCCACTGTTTGTTTCTTCGACTGTTCGTGGGAGCTTGCGAGTGTTTCTGTCTGATCTCTTAGGCGGGCGTTGTTGTTAGAAGGAAGCGGAGTACCGAGTGTGTCTAAGGACCGCCAAGCCCCATGTCCTGCTTTTCTCGGTTCTTCTGCCCTATTCCCCCAATATAGGCACAAGTGTGTCTGTAGTTTTTTTCATCAAGCAGGCGGAGTACAGAGCGTATCTAAGGATCGTCAAACCCCATGTCCCTCCTGCTTGGTTTTTCTAATTTTTTTTTAAATACAAACATTTCAAAACCAACATAATTACCCTTCCCAATGTGAATGTGTTTTAGTATTCTATGGTGCCTAAATATATGTTTTTCCCTTTACTTAGATTAGAAACTAATACCGCCCGCCATCAAATTTTCGTAGGTATTGGTCACATAAACAACACCCATCCGAAAGAAGACCAAGGAGAAAGTTTTCCTCTAGACATTTGAGATATTACAAAAGACATGAGCTATTAATTTTGGTTCATTTGCTGAGAACATATCTAGTTGTCATAGCTCCAAACTGTGCAACGCCCAACAATTTAGAAGTTAAACTAATGGTGTTGTTAAATGTTGTGTTACTTCTAGTTAGCCCTTGTATGTCATGTCATACCCCTGCGATTTGAATATCGAGTTTATACCCAAGTTTCTTTGATTGTTAAAACATGATGTTATTGTCCGATACGAAAATACCTGTTGGTACGCTAGTCTTTTGCCTAATGATAGATCTATGTTTAATGTATAATACAAATGGCCATATATCAGCAGTATATAGAACTTTCCCTACATAGCTGTGTTGAGCTGGTGCATAGAACATAGATAAGATTCAATAAACATAAAATGTATATAGAGGACTAGACACAAGACTTTTTTATACGACTTCAAGGTGTGTGGTATGTACATAAAGCATATAGGACGCCTGTATAGATTTTCTACGACTTAGAGGTGTATGGCATATACACAGAGTATATAGGACGTTTATATAACTTGTGTACAGGACTTCAAGGTGTATGGGACTCTCGCATGTGTTGTTATAGGACTTGTATATCACTCAAGTATAAGACTTCGAGATGTATGGAATATACATATAGCGTATAGGGCTAGTAGTTGCCAAATCATAAAAGTGTGTATTTGTTTATATCGAAGCTTCAAAACTATGTATCATTGTATGAGCTTACAAAACGCTAACCCTCTTCGTAACCCTGTTAAATAGTAGGCATTAATGATCGATGATGATCAGTTCTCCGCCTATCAAATGGTCAACCTTTCTAGAATAGGCCGATGGAAACAGCACGTAAACGACATATGGCCTAATATTAGGACACCTCAGAGGCATCGCGTTTTGGTAGAATGCTATCATGACGCGTCGAGACACGGTATCAACATCTCATTGTGGACGGCGCCGGCCTATGTTTACTGCCAAACTCGGGCAGAGATCCTACCAGGCCACTCACATCCTGCTACGTATCCTTCTTAGACGAGTTGGGAAGCGGCCAAACAACGCGTCAGTAAACATAAGATCAGTCAGCAACTGATCGGGCTCAGTTTCCAGCAACTTGAGGTGCCTATAAGCCTCTGTTTCCTCCATTCAATCTTGGAAATTTCATTCCTCTTTCTTCTTTCCTTTTTTCCCCATTGCTCCGCAAACCACCCCAACATCGAACCAAAACCAATTATCACGAAATCAAACCTGCAACTACCACCCAAACCACTAAGCCCACCCACTTTACAATGTCTATCTCGATAGAATCAAACATGCTCAACGGAGCCTCCATCGGTGAACAGATTGTCGATGCCGTTCCTGCCGTTGCTGGCCCTGCCGTGGCTTTCCTGGCGACCACCGGCGAAACTGCCTCAGCAAACGCGTATGAAGGCATTGACAACGATGACAACGATGAGAGCCCCGATACTATTTCTCCTTCTACCCACTGGAGACCCTCCAGCGAAGTTACTGTTGTTACCGAGACGAACGAAGAACTAGGAGAGAAGCGCGATGAAGATGATGCCACTGCAAACGAAGAAGAAGTAGAGCACTGGACTGACCAATTTACCCTAGGTTTTGAATTGCCTGATACTTCTACGCCAACGGAAGAGCGGATACTTGCTGAGAATGCCGAGATTCTGAGAAAGATAGAAGCTGGCGAAGACGAGCCGGTTGATATTACTTTCGACATCGACGACGTGATGCCTAGATTAGGAGAATCTGAGGCTCTCAACCTTGACTTCCACGAAGATCCCTCATTGATCGTAACTGTCATGTCTGTTTTAGAAGAGAACGTCCAAGAAGATGATTAGTTTCCCGCTTCTGTCGCCGGTCCCTCTACTGCAGAGTTAGACAAACTCCGCTGGAACCCTAGTCTATCCGACACGATCCTTGGTTTGTATGATACAGAAGATAAAGTGGAGATGTCCAATATGCCAGTGGCTGAGGAATACTTCGAAGAAGAAGAGTTTGAAAGCGCAGTGATTGATGAAGCAGCGGAAGATGCAGACGACGAGTTTGAGTTCAGTGACTCTGAGATATTTGGCTTTGAAGAAAGCGATTATGAAGAGAGCGATGATGAGGACTTGTCTTTCCACGAAAGCCAGTTCATTTACAATGACGATTCGATCGACTCAGACTACACTGAGGATGAAGACGTTTCCGCGTACAACGACGATGACGAGATTGATGAGGAGTACGAGGATGAAGATTCTCTAGTTGAGGTATTCAAGATGGGATGCAGTTCAGGCTACCGCGATCGCCGACTGGATCTTCCATCAATGCCAGAATCAGAGCTAGAAGAAGAGTTTATGAACCAGTTTGAAGAAGACGACATTGTCTCAGTGTTTGATATGAGTACCGTTACAGAACTCAGTGATGATACCGCTACTGTCATGTACAACTTAATAGGTACCGACGGCAGCAACGAATGGGAGTCTCACTTCAGCGATAGCGGTGTCGGCGGCTTCGAAAACGTTGATATTCCAGATGAAATCGCAGAAGCCATGCCTCATATCCACTGGAATCAGCTAGGAGCTCAAGGAGTGGCTATTGAGCCTGCTATTGCTAATGCTGATGAACAGGACGAGCTTGATGAAGGCTTGGGGGAAGATAGCTTCGACTTCGCCATTGCTGACACTGGCGAACAGGATGAGCTTGATGAGGGCTTGGGAGGAGTTATCTTCAACTCTACTATTGCTAACGCTGACGAGCAGGACGAACTTGATGAAGGCCTGGGAGGAGGAACTTAGGTAAGTATACTAATGAATATACAGCTACTAATATACGTCTTCTAAGGAACCATATCTACTGTACACCTCTTCTCCGCAACTTGCTAGATTTACGGTTTGTATCTGGCCTAAACGTCGAAGGCACTCTGATCTCCGTTTGTCCATATATCACCGTAAGTCGCCCCCTTGAAGTCAATGGACGCTACGGCTTCGCATTGTTTTCTTGGGCTGTAAGAGCTGGTATTTGTTTACAATTACCTCTCTTTTCCCCCTATTGGCTTTGTCGGTTACGCTTATCTTCTCCATTCTCGAGGTGTGGGAGTTTGATGGTTCTAAACCATCTCTCCTTTCGCTTTTTTTCCCTTCTTCCCTCCCTTTCTTTCCCCTTCATTGGGGGTGTGGAAGCTGGACAAGTCACATTGTCTCTTCTTTATACTCGGACGAGGAAATTTGGGAACTTGAAGGGTGTGAAAACACCTCTTCCTGTGAACAGATATCCTAAGTCTATTGGGAGTTGATGGATAAAGCCATCTCTCCGGCAAACCTTTGAGAGAGGGGAGTTGTGGTTTTTTTATATGGTCTCTGACCTATGTGGGAGTTGATGGGTAAAACCGTCTCTCCCAAACACCACGAATTAGGTTTTTTTATAGTCTCCGACTCATGTGGGAGTTGATGGGTAAAACCGTCTCTCCCAAACACCACGAATTGGGTATTTTTATTTAGTCTCTGTCCTACACAGTAGACAATAGGTAAGCAAGCCTGTCTCTCCCAACCACCCTAGGCTAGTCTTCATTTTATGGCTAACATAATCTATGCTTGAGCAGACGACTAAAACCTTTCGCATATCCCGAACCATTCATTTGACCGGAAAGGCTTTTATCCCACTTCTCTCAAAAAAAAATACAATTACAGTTTAACTTTCCAAGCCTTATAGAGTGACATTTGAGATTTTTGGTGTGTATGTGTGCGATATGCTTGAACAATGCATGATATAGTTTTAAGATATTTATGTAAGTACATGAAGCAAGATTATATTGAGTACAAGTTACAAGAGGGTTATGACTTATTATCAATGTATTTTTATGTACGTCACTAGGGTTAATCGACTCAATATTGGATTATATGTCCTTGATAATTTTGGCACTCACCGTAGATAAATGTCAAAAAGATATTGAGAAATAACGCAAAGATAAGAAAATATTGAACAGTCGTTTTGCAATGATTAAGTTAATTAGTACATGATAGACCTACAACAACTAGTGATCTTTTGAGTTTCTGGTTACACCACTGGACTTAACACTTTTACCTAGTAGTTAAAATAGAAACAAAGAAGCCTCTCAAGCACTAGCAGTAGTAAGCCGCCTGGCCATCCATTAGATGGTTAGTTGTATATATGTTTATTTATGTACTATGTGTGCTCATTTCCATTCTTCACCAAGTCTTGACATAAATATATGCATCATGTTATTCTTTTGTAGTTGCAGATAACTAAAGCAAATAAAACAGAAGGGTGACTAACTAACTGGTT
This sequence comes from Davidsoniella australis, assembly GCA_009806335.1. Taxonomy (NCBI): domain Eukaryota; kingdom Fungi; phylum Ascomycota; class Sordariomycetes; order Microascales; family Ceratocystidaceae; genus Davidsoniella; species Davidsoniella australis. The sequence goes on along the minus strand of RHLR01000695.1, from coordinate 1,109 downwards.
TACAACACTACCGAACCCATTTCTGCGTTCGAAAACTAAGAAGAAAACATTATTTACGGCAAATTGATTATCTACTCGCATATCATAGTTTCTGACTCGTAGTCATCAGACTTTAGTATTGTAGTACGGTCATCCAGACTAGTAATGAGAACCATTTTGTATCTTATTGGCACCATTTTCTGGTATCACGCATAAGCAATTATTGTGTTGGTACAAGCTCGCCTATAGTACTAATAGATTATTGTCGTAATAATATAGCCTCTGTAGTAAGTTTTAACTTGAATCAATCACACACAGATATAACGAAACTATCAACTAAGGATTGATTAGAAACTCCCAACATCGTTGATGTTTAAAATCTCTATGTTGTCAAGGGGTACTTTGCCAATTTCTAGTGAATAGATATTGTGAGCCCATGGGACTGACTCGAAAGAGTCTTCATTTCTTATATAAAAATTTAGCCTGAGATAGACCCTAAGATAATTTTAGTCTTGTATATTTAGATGCCGTTTGTACTTGGGTCTTGTAAGTCCAACATATAGCAATCACGGAAAAAGTCGTATTCATGCTGTCAGTCTGGCCCACCATCGTAGTATCCCGACACAATAGGCAGAGAAGAAGCCCGGGCGGCATCGGAAATACTGCAGCATGACGACATTTCATGCATTTCCGGGCTATGAGAGTGGATTCGCGTCGTCTCTCTTTCAGTCAGGGCTACAGGAAGAGTGGATTCGCTTCGTCTTGCCGCTACATCAGCATGAGCCGTAGATTCTAATCTAGTAAAAAGACATTATAACGATGTTGGCTCTATTATATTGTTTTCTACTAATGTTAATAGATAGAGCCTCTCCGCCAAGCTCGACGGGCTGGAAAAAAGGTAGGACAGGACGATCCTAAAAAATGATGTGTTGGTGACCTACATAGTTATTTATTTATTTATTTATTTATCGCTTTACGTCTTTATGTGGATCACGTGGATCCGACCCTAGTGGATCGTTAGACGTCGAGAGACCTTAATGGTCCTCGAAAATCCCCCCCTAATGGGGGTCGGAACTAAAAGATAAAAAGAAGAAGCAAAACAGAAAAACACAGAAAACAAAAACAGATAT
>RHLR01000694.1:0-15086 GCA_009806335.1 Davidsoniella australis | reverse complement strand
AGTTACTAATAGCGTATGCTGATTCTTAACGTGTTGATGATTCTGATTGATTGTTCTATTCTATGTTCTAGTAGGGTAACGGTGCCTGCGCACCGTTGTCTAAATACATGATGCAGCTCGTATGTGGGTCACGTGACCGTAACCCACATACGGTGGCAATACTTGCATTATGGTGTACAGACAATAACATAAGAAAAATATAAATAGGATTGAACATAAATGTAGTTGACATTCTAGTGTGAACCTATCTTCAATGAAGCTAATTATATTAAGGTCATCTTAGAATTATCGCTAACCCTAGCTAGAGGTTATCTTAATCGTTGGTTATAAGACTATTTTTAACAAAAGGAAATAGACGGACGAAACCTAGCAGGGAAAAGTAGGCTTTGAAGTTCTTATATAGACAGTATAAGGAACTGGGAGTCGTCCATCGATTATAGGATTGGGTTGAACCTTTGCAGTCAAAGAGATCACAAGACGTTTAGGCCCTCGAGGTGTCACCATGATTCCAACAATAGTCGAAGGCTACAGAATCTTTTTCCTCGAACTCAATATTATATGACAACTACATCTAATATAGTATCAGGATATCATCTAGGGTTATTCATAACAGTAGATAACGGCAAAATCATATGTTGGTGGGTGACTTCACAACTGTGACTTGCTTTAGGAGCTCAAAATATAATTAAACCTCCACAGATGGCATATAATCCTGTTTCGATGTGCGATAATTGAATGTATCTTGGATCGAGACAAGAAGCCGAAAAAAGAAAAGAGAGCTCAAATATGCATAATTAGGAAGGAAGACAAGGCCTTCATGGTGAACATGAGGAGGACAATAATCAACATATGAAAAACTCATTCACGAGCGATAATTGATAGATGGAATATTATATCATGAAAAAGAAAACATATACACGTTGAAAGTCCAAAGATCTGACTTAGATAGCATTAGACATGGTGGAGATATAAGAATTTAAAGACTAGAGGGCATAATGGAAGTAACAGTCTCGAGGGTTCCACGAGAATCTACGAGGAAGCAAAATTAGGCAAAGAGGAAACTAGACAAACAGCTAACCAACTCAAATCAGACGAAGTGTCAGGAATTCCAATCAGGGAGTTTCATAACGATACTACGTCTGCCCATGAACGGGTATAAGATTATTACAAAGACTTCAAAGGTTTGCCTAATCTGTTAGAGGTATAACAACAGTGTTGTTTCTCAAATTCCCATCCAGTATAACGTTCATGCCTAAGTCAACTCATCAAAATCGGTTTCTTCCATGCCATGGATATTGTTACCATAGTATCATGGCCACTATGAAGTATGCCCAAAAAACACTGCGGTCACTCTCACTCTACAAATAGCTGATACGGGAGATCGGGGCACAAATACGGTTGAGTCTAACATGTATTCGATCGCATGGCCTGTATTCATTCTTGCTATACTAACCATGAGCTGATATGGACATTGATAACGGTTGTCTATATATGACCATACTATCAACAGATATAATTACAGTGCTTTGTCTACTTTGAGAACAACTCATAGATAAGGAGTCGCACATCCGTTTTATTGCTCAATCGCCTTGTCATTATTATCCAGAGAACTGACGTGATTGTTGTTCTTTGTTGCTCAAATTTTAGAATTTATTTGACTATTAGATACATATAGCATAACCGATAATAGATAGAATAGAGGAAGGCAGGAGTGTTTAGAAGAGGAATCTGTATACAACCCATATAGATACAGCACAAATAACAGCAGTTTCAGCCCATCCAAGCAGGACATTGAGTAACTGCATACGATTTCTGCGCCGAGAACGAGATACAAAGTCATGGTTATCATTGACCTTGGGGAAAGGCTCATTCTTTGGGATCTCATCACCGAGAAATTTGCATAGAGGCTCCCAACCATCCTTGACACTGAATTCTAGTAAACGCTCAGGAGGGACTAATTGGCGTACTTCTTCGTAATGATCTAAGAATACTTGTTTACCTTGATTAGGGAAGTCGCCCTTAAAGAATGTGTCAAAGAACTTCTTGAGCATTGGGTAGTACATGCCAGCAGCCCAGTTAATGTGTGAAAGCCAGCGAAGTTCCCAGTCCGTGACGCGCCACCAAACCGTACGCATAGTAGAAGTATGCCATGAGTCAACATCACGAGTAGTCATGACAACCTTGGCCTCAGGGTACGCCTCGATGATTACTCATACGTCAGCTAGTTTCTACTCTTTATTTTCACAAACGAAACTAAAAGGCGGGAGAGGACGAGTTACAAGCCAATATCGATCATAGCAACCTTGCACTATGGCACTGGTCGGAGGTCGACGGCAGCGGCTGCGGCAACGAGAATTGCTGCTACAACTAGTATAGTTGGTTAATATGACTGGGGTTTAACAATAAGGAACTAAACTCCAGCTGTGTTGTTGCAGAACATATGCTATGTTTCTCTACTACAAGTAGAGCTCTGACCAGCCCAGTTCAGTCATGAGCATTTTAAGCCACTACCGCAATATAACACGGTAATAATACTTGGATGTTGATTTGTGCAACTTATTATGTGGCAGTGACAGGAGAGACTTGATTTGATTATATTTATCGTCTACCTGTTCTGAATTGGTCTTGTGACAGGAGAGACAAGGCGAGATATTATGATATAACGATACAGAGCAACTAACAAGTCGGTAATTCATCCCGGCGATTCAATGCACCTTCTATTTTAGCTTGATATTATGATCAGGGTCGGCAGTGCGAGCTTGCGTGGCTGTTGGCGCAGGAATCTCAGCATGTAATATGTGTGTGTGTATGTACATACACACTAATACACTGATAAACATTCAATAGGTCGTAACACTATTGAAGTATGAGAATAGAAAGTAACGAGATTTTAGAACAAAATTCCTTTGATTCCCTATAGTCTATTTGACTAGTAAAGATAGCTTCTAGTTCAACAAATTATAAAATACGTAGGCCCTTTGGTTCTTATCAGTATGCCTTGAAGGTATTTCTGTCTTTAATTTTGAGCCAAGACTTTTTTATATTAGCGTTTTAAGATACACAACTAAGCCCATAGGGTCTATCTAAATTTTAGTAGGCGGCGCCGAGTTTGCCTCTTCCTGTCTAATATGATCTTGGTACTAGCAAGTAACAGTTGTATATATTTTCCCTTTTCAGAAAACTTGATAGCAATAGAAAACACATTCAAGAACATGTCGGAAAGCTGCTAATGATTACTAGGGGTTTCCAAGGATGTCTATGAAGCCAAGGCAGCAAGGTTATTGGCTATTTTGGGAGGGTACATGTGCAACTAAAGGATGATGCATACAACAGCTGTGATCTCTTGGATAACGAAGCCAAGATATTAATATGGGATGCCTAGTACTAAGCGAGAGAGAGAGTCAATTATCAAGAGCCAGTTGCCAATCCCCAATTTCACTTGTAGTAGTAGTTCTGGAATCAAGATCTGATCTCGTACACGAATGGGTGGATATATGGAAAGGCATAAATGTGTTAAATCCGTAACTCTATCTGCGGTAGATAAGAGGTTAAGCCTACCCATACGACGACGAAGATTATCGCATTAATGCGCGTTAAAAGGCGCGTTGGAACTTTCACTTATACAAAGAATATTGAACCGACCGAATGCAGGGGAAATTCAGCCGGAGTAAGCAAATAATGGGCCAACTGACAGTACAAATATATACAGATACTAGCCCAACACAAAATTTATTGATCAACACTAGTAATAACTAGCTAGCTACTATACTTTTTAGAGGGTATGATTAAGTGGAGATATAAGTGGATAGGCCACGCGGAGGTTTAGTTCCTTTAGATTATCTAATGTACAACTGTCGTGAATACTTACTTGCATATGCAGATATAAAAAGGAGTACAGGAAAAGTAGTCGTAAGTGGACATATTTTTTAGCGCAACAAAATAGGCTATTTTTGCACTGGCACTGAGTTACATATTAGTGACTAGACTTTTTTCTATGATTTTGGTTGGAAGGAACTTTGTTGCCTTTTTCAAGGCCAATGACAACAGCAAAAGAACCCCATGTATCCGTTTACTACCGCGAGTACGCGTTTAATTTTTCTAGTGACTACTTATAGCTATAATTTTGCTGACGTCAGTAATTGAAATATCACAAATCATGGAGGTTATAGTCACAAGCCTCGTTCGCTAAATCTCATATGGCCGGCTATCAAGCATGATATCAGTAGGCAGTGTCTGTATCCGAATAAAAATGTAAATTGGCTACGGCAGTCTATACTGTACGGTGAAAAGTCGTTGACGCGGCCTGAAGAGGCTTTGAAGAGCGGCAAGGGGTATGTGATACGCGCGTGGCGGCAAAAAAAAAAAAAGAAAAAAAGGAAAATACTTGCTCGAGTTGTCCGATGCTCGACTTTCTAATACCTAGCCGGTAGAATTTCATCCAACTGTTAGAACTACATGTATACATATCTGTATATGGTGGATAAACTTAATTATGGTTGAAATATTATGAAAGCATTGGTCATGTAATGGCTTTACAAGAGCTCCTGTAGTGGAAATTAAAACCCTCAAATATTTGAAATAAGGCAGTGTAATAATAAATAATAGTACATACATAGCTGTGTAGTTATAGTAGTGCTACTTACATGTATTTACTTTCCATAGTGCACTGTTAGTGCGGCTTTATAGTCTGTGGGTTGAAGGTGTTCTTGCTATAACCTTCTTTCATACTCTTTGTCTTAATTCATAATTTGGTTGCTTATTTGTTTATCGAGATATGCCACTCTAGAACCCATGTATCGTTGACTTTTTAGTATAGCCTCGCATCTACCCAGATACAAATGCATATATATCTCTCTCTTGATGTTGATGTAGATGTAGTTATATATGTATGGTTCGCTTTGCACAACATTGCACTACAATTAATCGTTGCGAAACATACGAAAACCGCCCATTAGTTGGTGCCTAGTTAATAAATACGTAGTTAAAGATTTTAACAAGACATAGTAGTGGTATCTTTGTTTCGCTAATATTTAGCCCGTGTTAGCTTATTTACTTCCAGAAACTTGTCATTGTCTAGTTATATTGTTGACGTGGACAGATGGGAATTAAACAAGGGAATACGCAAAGTTGCACTCAAAAGGGAATGTAGTTGATCAAGGATTATAGGATGACTCTGTTGTGCCGGTTAGCGTCCTAGTACATTGGATCCGATATACTGGGGTTCTTAAGACACCAGCCATGTCCAACATGGGCTGGAGTGGTGTGTATTGTATGTAATGTAAGGCGTGTATATAGTACATATAAATCCTAATCAATCGACTCTGTTATGGCGGTTGGTGAAGGCGGGACATGACGCCAAGAGTGTAAGTACATTACATGAGATTGAAAGTTTGTCTATATGTTCTTTATCATACAAAGCTAAAATATAGTACATGTATCTGTACTAAGACACGGAGTTTATCCCCTCTCCCCATCATAAAGTAAATAGCAATCGTAGTCCAGTGGACGACGACCATGTTCCGATCTGAGTTCTTCACTTCTATGGAAATACATCACTGACATCTGATTCACGATCATCAAAATCATTCAACATTGACTGCTAAGCCATATACAATCAAGTGGACTATCTTATAGTAGTCATTCTTTTTGCTACTTGAAACCCTTTTTTTTTTTATTTTTTTTACACGCCAATGCTAGAGCTTGCTATATAGCAGCCCCGATCAACAGCAGCAGCTTACTCGTCACTTGTCTATCACGTCTACCTAAGGACAAACACAAATACCTTTACATCAAAATGCGGCCACCAACAGCCAACACCGACGACGAGGAGTCTAGATCTCTCATGTACCAAACAGCTTCATCATCATCAACAACTTTGGTTTCTGAATCATCAACATCACCACCTCAAAATGTGCCTGTATCATGGAGCTCTCTCCCGGGAAAGGCGCAACTAGCCATACTGTTTCTTTGCCGCCTTGTCGATTTCTTACAAGTAGCTTCGCTCCAAGCTTACATATTCTACCAACTGCGCAGTATATCACCAGAACTAAGCGCTTCCGATATATCATACCAAGCTGGTATTCTCCAGGGCTGTTTCACTGGTTCCCAGGTCATCACAGCAATTCTCTGGGGAAAGGCAGCTGATGCTGCCTGGTGTGGCAGAAAGCGTGTGCTTCTAATCGGCCTCGTTGGCACTGCGTTCTCTTGCCTTGGTTATGGTTTCTCTACGAGTTTTGCTAGCGTTGCTGTTTGGCGTATGCTTGCCGGTTCTGTTAACGGAACCGTTGGTATCATGTAAGTGACGATATCCTGATAATAACCGCATTACAAAATGATGATCGAACATGAAAAGCTAACCCACTGGCTTGCTTGCAATAGTCGAACCATGATCTCTGAAATCATCAAGGAACGCAAATATCAGTCGCGAGCTTTCCTCATCTTGCCGCTCAGCTTCAATGTTGCCAACATCCTTGGCCCAAGTAAGATTTTCTTCGTGTGGGTACAACTATTATAGCTATAGTTCGATTCTAACAATACCATAGTCATTGGTGGTTTCCTTGCCGACCCATCAACATCCCTTCCTAGTATATTTGGACCAGGAGCAGTTTTGGGCTGCGAATGGATGCTCAACAACCCGTTTGCGCTTCCTAGTATTGTCAATTCTATTCTGCTATTAGTTACCGCTGCTGTTGCTTTTTTGGGGCTGAAAGAGGTGAGTCGTTCAGCCAGCTATACGTCATTACATTCATACATACATACATACCCTGTCTGAAAATACAGTACATTTGGGCATGTACGGATCTTTGTATGACGGATCACATGCTTACAGGTATAACAAATGCTGACATTTCCTCTTTTAATAGACATCGACCGCCCGTCGTGGAAAATTCGATCTCGGTCTATACCTTGCGTCTCGTTTCCGTGCCGCAGTTTTCGGATCGTCACCTGAAGACTCGTATGGAAAATATTCTAAAATATATTCTATTCCTCTAGAGAATGTCTCCATGGATCATGGCTGTGATCTTGAGTCAGATTCAGAGTCAGAATCATCTCCTTCTCTCAACCGCAACCAATCAGGCCTATCTGAAAAGCCTCTGGTAGTCGTACCAAAGAAACAAAAACGTACTACGCAGCTCCCATTCTGGCGCCTGTGGACAGGCAATGTCATCATGGTACTGATTACTGAGGCACTATATGACTTCCACCTTGGTGGTTTCACCAACCTATGGTCTCTATTCCTGTCTACGCCCCGTGCCAATGTAGCTCAGCAAACAGCGTTACCATTTGAGTTTTCAGGCGGTCTTGGAATGCCCAGTTCTACTGTTGGAACTGCCACAGCTATCCTTGGTGTCCTAGGCATAACTCTACAGATGACATTTTACCCGCCTGTCAACGCTGCTCTGGGCACACTGAAAAGTTTCCAGTACCTACTACCTCTATTCCCAGTGGCGTACTTTATTGCACCTTATATCGCCGCCGTTCCATCCAGCTCAGAATCACCAACTGCAGCTTCTGGGTTCTTCGTGTGGTCAGGAATCATTCTTGTGCAGTTTCTACAAGTCACTGCGCGCACGTTTACTCTCCCAGCTAGCATTATTCTGCTCAACAACTGTAGCCCTCATCCTAGTGTCCTTGGCACAATCCATGGACTGGGACAGAGTGTCTCGGCAGCATTTCGTACGGTTGGTCCCATCGTGAGTGGCCAATGGTATGGTAATGGTTTGGAGATTGGTGTTGTTGGTCTTGGCTGGTGGGGAATCTCTGCGGTCAGTGTTCTGGGCGTAATTTCTGGTCTATTCATTTACAATGGAAGTGGCCATGAAATTGTACTAGACGGCGATTTTGACGAAGATGAGGAGTAAGTTTTATTTTCAGTCTAGCATTCATGTCTTTTTCTTTTTGTTTTTGTTTGTTTGTTTTATTTTTGTCTTGTACATTGGCTCTCTTTCGGTGGCATCATCACAGCCATATCAGGTTCGGCATAGGTTCGGAGTTAGGACTGGGACTATACATACATTTACTCTGTTTTTTTCTTCATCAATTCAATTTCTTTGTGTATTTAAATGGGGGGGGGGGTCATGTTGGTTGTGGCCAAGATTGCTTGGATAAACATAAACGAGCCCGCCAAAACATACGGTCTCAATGATATGTAAGTGCTCTATATACATGTACATACATATTATCTACGTTACATTTAATGTCCTTCGTATTCTTATCCATGCTTCTTTAATCTTTGATAGTTACATACTTTACTTCAGATGGTCAAATAAAAACAGAAGCACTGGTCTTGGCAGGTAAACTCGTCAACGCCGAGGATGTAGTTTTCTACACTTCAATAATTTTTATCTTTCTTTCTTTTTTTTTATTCTTTTTTTTTTTATACTTAACTACTGTTAGTTACTAGTAATTACTAACTACATATTCATAGCATTTACGATTTTTTTTTAGTTGGACTGAAAATCTGTTTCGTCATAGGCACATACACTAAGATACAACTAGATATTAGTTACCTTCGCCAAACCCGAATAAAACTAGCTATACGTACAGCTATGTAACTCGATTCCACTGCAATCACTAGAACCAACTATTTGGTTTGGTTGATTTGTTGGTTTCTTCTTTCCATAGGGCGTATGCAGTCGCTTAGTCGCCTAGCTCAGGGGGGCGTCTTGATATCAGACCGCTTCTCTACAGGGTCAATACTTTATAACGCAATGTTGTTCGTTGCTCTCTATTCCTATACTCCTTAAGAATCCCATAATGGCGCTACTTGCCGCCTTCTTTTTGCCGGAAAATCTATCATATATCTTATATTCTAATATGCAACTACAGCATCCCTGTTCTTGGCTCTGGATGGATTCGGCTAAGCCACCTTTTGGCTCCCTTGTTGGTCTAGTTATCTTTTCTACATGCAGTCGAAGCTTTGCGGATAATACTGCCCTGAAGGCCCATGGTCGATTCGTCAGCTCCCCATAGTTGTGTACCTAGAGCAGTGCAAAAAACAAAGTGGCGATGGCATAAGTATACGTATGTATTCGTTTTATCTTCTGTCCCTCTAAATTCCACTTGAATCTCAGATATCCGTCATCTAAAGTGTTCCGTACTTAGGCACAGACGTAGATTGGGTCTCTGTTATATGCTGGGCTATTGATGCTTATGATATACTAGTAGTAAGGCGTAGACATCTGCCTTGCTCTCTCCATGGCCCCTTTTGTACATGTGAGTTAACATTATAGAAGACAATTCTAGTTATGCCTTAGTTCCCAATTAGTCGGAATCGCCTTGGTACCATCTCAGTCTAAGCTAAGCCTTGCAACAAGTGACTTGCGCGTAAACTAACACGTCCGATCCATATCGGTCGAAGTGCTGAATATTGTAGTATAGCCACATAAGCGATATTTGTATGTCATGTCATATACAATATATACAACTATGCATTCGGTAATCATGATACATAGTAAAGATAATCAATACGGCCTACTAGATATTCAGCTACCACTTTGTCGAAATAAAGAAGCAACAACTTCATACTTTCATTTTTCGTAAAACGACTACTCAAGCAGCTTAAATCTGTGACTACATGTACTAGAAATTGAATAGAAATGCATATCATAGACTAGAAGCTTTCATTCCCCCTTCTTCCTATAAAATTTACACTCGTCTATTGTTCATCATATACATACATATATACATTACTTTTTTTCGACACTATATTGCGCTAAATTGTCTTAAGATTTATAAATCCATTTTCTGTCTCCCCTACAGATTTATATTAAAAACACCACAATTCACTTGTTGTATTTTTCCCTGAATCGGGTCAATCGACTTAAACTTTCTCTCCTTAGGGTGAGTGACAGTATTAGACGATATATTTGGATCATCTACTTTTTCTTTTTTCCATATTTTTCACTATTTGAGATTTTGGGCTATATCCCCCATTCTTTATTACAGACACACTCTTTCTATGACGACTTCATTATTATTTTTTGGCTTAAGCAGCCTTGTGAGCTCAGCAGCCGCTATATCTGCTGAGACTGGAATAATATCTACATCATACCAAAACTCATATCTGTACGAACTTGGCTTTCTCGGTGGCTATCCCACGCAGTCTTACGAGTCTTTTGCTGGCAAGTCACCAAAAGCAAATGTTGTAAAGGACAACGAACGGTGCCATGATGAGGATCTAGTGTTTGTATCTCCACGCGGACACTATGTGGCTGATCTTGGCCCCATCATCCTAGATTCATATGGGAATCTAGTTTGGATGGACACATCATATGGTCAGGCTATGGGTATGGACATGCAAATTTACAAAGAGAAGCCCTTCATTACTTTCTGGCATGGCGGTGCTAATGGAACATTTGGCCAAGGAGAGTATCTCATGGTAAGTTAATACTTCTTCGTGGCAGTGGCATAATATTCTAACCTAGGGACTATCAGATAAATCAAAACTATGAGGTAGAGCACGTAGTTGTTGCTAGTGAGCCTTACGCGGGCGATCTACATGAGTTCAAGATCACCGATGAAGGAACTGCTCTGATCACAGTATATGACTTGAAATCAGCTGACATGTCTGATCTTGGAATCGAAAATGGTTGGATATACGATGGCATATTCCAAGAAATCGACATTGCAACCAATAAGACACTTTTCACCTGGCATGCGTCAGAGCATTTCACCCTCAAGGACTCTTGGCGACTACCAAAGGGCCTTACTGGTAAAACACCCGGTCAAGCTTGGGACTTTTTCCACATCAACTCTGTGGATAAAGACGACGATGGTAACTATATCATCTCGTCACGGTACATGTGTGCAATCGCCTGCATCAACAAGGACGATGGCCATATCATGTGGCAGCTCGGAGGCGAGAACAACTCGTTCAAAGACCTATCCGGTGGCCAGGCTACCAACAGTCGCTGGCAGCATCATGCCCGGTGGCACGGAAAAGGCCTTGTGACCATCTTCAACAATAACGCTGTTGACGGCTGGCCGTCTGGTTGGCAGAGCAGCGGTATGGTGGTCCAGTTAGATCTAGACGAGAGGACAGCGAAGCTTGCGCACCGTTATACTGCCAAGCGCCCCATCTTGACGGGCTCGCAGGGCTCTGTTCAGCTAGATCATCGCCGCCAAAAGGCTGTTGTTGGGTGGGGTTATGCGCCTGGATACACCGAGTTGACGATTGATGGCCGTGTCTTGTGCGAGACTCATATCGGTCCTGTTCTTCTGCAAAACTTTGGCTGGACTAAAAACTACCGTACTTTCAAGCACCCATGGATCGGAAAGCCTACCAGCCATCCCGATCTTGTTTCGCGCCCTTCTTCGAAGCAGGCTTTTGTTAGTTGGAACGGAGCAACTGAGGTAGCTCGCTGGGAGTTACAAACTACTAATGGTGACCCATCCGTCAACGACACAGAATGGGTCATCGTTGATTCAGCCGAACGCCGTGCCCGCTTCGAGACCCCTCTAGACACGGCCAAGGCCCTCAAGTATATCAAGGCTATGGCGTACGATTCGAATGGCAAGCATATCGGACATTCTGAGGCTATACTAGCTGCAGAAACTACCGTCACCAAGCCTATGATGTCGCTAATGCACCAAGAGATTCCGCGTCATCCTTGGTTCTATGTCTGCTCCTATGGCTTCTTCGTGATCTGTTGCTTGTCGCTGCTTTGGCTGTTCCGTGTCCATGTCCTTAGTGCCTTGTTCAACGCTTTCCATACCTTCAAGAGCCTGCTTGCTGTTAGAGGGACATCTATCGCCGAGATACTGGACAATCTCAAGATTGCTTGGTTCAACCAACGTTCAAAACAAGAGTACGAGGCTGTGCCGTTGGTTCCACAGGAAAGAGAGGATGCGTAGTAAAAGCTGTAATTTTAGACGTTTTAATAGCGAGATAGTTTTATTTTTTGTGCTCACATTTGTTTCTATTAGCGTTTACTTGTGCCTGTTGACCAAAATGAAGAGGGGGAAGAGTACTTCTATTCGGTACTGTTTACTTACCTTCATAGCAATGATAGGATGAATATAAATAGGGTTAGATTTAGAATGCAACAAAATATTGAAACATAATCACTCCCCACGACACTTCTAAGCCACGCATCTTGGCTATTCTCGTTTAGGAACATATTCTACTTGATATGACAGCAAATACTGACATATCTGCCAGACCGGATCTCTAAAAACTCGGTCACTCAATCGCCGCTAATTCTTCTCCGAATCAGGACCTTGGATGGGTTCATGTTCTGTTAGTATGATTCATACAAATTAGGTTGCCAGTGCTAACAAATTTATTTCCACACCTTGTGCAACTTGGACATCTGATTAGCCGTGATATTGCAATTTAAGCATTGTCTGTCGTCATCCCGAGTTGCGCAAGATATCGCCAATCGAACGTGATTGGTACAGAGTGGAACCAATCCAAGCAATTAGCCCAATCATATCGCAAGCGCCCCAATATCATCTTCCGGTTGTATCAAGTCTATAATCAGATGTCGTGATATACTTAATTATGGTGTATAAAGACGTGCATGGCATTGTTGGGTTGTTGGATTACTCCGGATTACAACACAAATATAAATATATTGAACAGGCAGCCTTTGGCCAATAGTAGCCATGTTCTTCACTATATACCTTTCTTCCGCATATACCAACTACAATCATATCATTTGTTCAAAGAAACCTATCTTACACTATAGCCCTCAATATCTATTGACGTGATTCACAGGCTACCTAAGTCTTCTAAAGAGAGACCGCACATCGAGTTCTTCGAGCCAACTAGACGATTATACGTAACCTCTAATATCATGGCACCAAGCGCTATCACCTCATCGCCGTTGATTATCTCTCCAGTGCAGAAAAATAATGAGGCGCCCAGGGATATCTTCCCAGACGGAATCCGCACCTCCGGCCAACACAATCCCATATACGAACTATTGAAGCCGTACGCTGAGTTTCCGAAGGAAATTTGTGGCCCAACTCTATGGACACGAGAAGATTATATCGACAAGCCCGAGAAGTGGACACACTACTTCACAGCCGACGAGATTGAAGAGCTCGGTCAAGCTTCTGATGCTTTTATTGCAAGTGGAACTCCGTTAACTGGAATCTCAAAGGTCAGTAGGCTCCAATATTCACCAAGGCCTCCCATTGTTATTTTCTTATCTTAGTCGCTTTCCCAAGTATATCTACTAATTGGATAACCATCCCCACAGAGTAATTTCTTACTACCTAAGCTCGGCCAGCTTCTCACAACAATTCGCGAGGACCTGCTTAATGGGAAGGGTTTTGTTCTATTCAAAGGCTTTCCAGCTGATAAATGGGGACCCCACAAGAACGCCGTCGCCTATATGGGCCTCGGTACATACATCGGATACTTTGTATCTCAGAATGGTCGCGGCCACGTCCTGGGTCATGTGAAAGATGTTGGCGACGATCCGACTCAGATCGATAAAGTACGCATCTACCGTACAACGGCACGCCAGTTCTTCCACGCCGATGATGGCGATATCGTAGGACTTCTTTGTGTTCATCGGGCCCAGGAAGGTGGCGAGAGTGATATTGTCGGCATTCACAATGTTTGGAATACACTACAGAGAGAACACCCAGATGTTGCAGAGTTACTCACTCAACCGATATGGTACTTCGATCGCAAGGGTGAAGTCTCACAAGGACAACAAGAATTCACCCGCCAGCCTGTGTTCTACATTGAAAACAGTAGCCAGAAGCGTGTCTATATCAAGTGGGATCCATACTATGTACGCTCTCTAGGTCGCTTTGTTGAAAAGGGCATTGTACCGGCTCTCAGTGATGCCCAAGTTCGTGCCATGACCATCTTGGAAGAAACCTGCCAACGACTTGCCCTTCACATGATATTAGAAGTTGGTGACATTCAGTTTGTCAGCAACTCACATCTGCTACATGCCCGTACAGCCTACAAAGGTATATCCCATCGCTGTGCTATCAACACTTGATTTCATGATTACTGACAAATATTTTAACTACAGACTTCCTTCCACCGGCCCCTCGTCGGCAATTGCTTCGTCTATGGCTATCTATCCCTGATATAGAAGGTGGATGGGCTCTTCCTTTCCCTGATACATCCGAAAAGAAGAGAGGTGGCATACAAATAGATAATCAGCCACCAGTTTGCCCACTCGATGCCGAGTAATTTATTACACCATGCTTTGTTAATAGTTGTGGTTGTAGATAGTTTCGTAGTTGTGTAATTAATGTTTATAGTACATGATTGTATATCCGACTTCACTTTTGTTGTGAAACGCATGACTTGACAGTTTGTATTCGTATCAACTCTCTAGATGTAACGATAATGTTTATTTGTCAAGGCTCTCGGCTAGTTACTACCAATTATTACACTAATCTTCGAGTTACATATGGATAAATGAAAAGAAGACATTTAGAATATATTCTGGTAGCGGAGATATTCCAAGGTCTACCACGAGAGACTCGACTGCCAGGGAGTTATCATGGCTATTACATCATTCTCTCTTTCTAACTTAAACTGTTGCTACATTCAACGTCGACCAAACTCACGCAGATCATAGGATGTCTTATTAGTTACCAGACAGATATTTGACATGATCTATTGTGTGTCTATCTGCTGTTATCTCACAGCAATATGACAATATGTTCTGGACTCAAGCAGGACAACTATTTGATGATATCCTTCCGGGCTAACTTTACTTGACTATATTTCATGCCTACCTAAATTTCTAACATCATACAACTCCGATTAGTTACCGGGTATATATTTAGCGCCTTCCGATCGACACAATCAAACCACATATTCTACTTGGTCAGGCCCCAAATCCCGAAGAGCTTATATTCCACACTTCCCTATGAGCAACGAGCAATGTCGGCACCACACGACACATTGGCTTTGATTTGATTTGATTATATTTATCGTCTACCTGAATCACTAAGATTATACGACGCCGGATTGGATACCGGACAGATATTTAAAGTCCTCCGCTAGACAAACTCAATAGCTTTGTATGTTCGGGACGATACCGTCCCCTAGCCCCGAAGAACTAGTGGTCCATACCTCCACTAAGAGCAACAAAAACAAATAC
>RHLR01000693.1:0-15117 GCA_009806335.1 Davidsoniella australis | reverse complement strand
CCCAATGCTGCTGTCCATTCTCACTTTTCTTTTTTCGACCTTTGTCGTTCTTGAAGCACCGTTTTGTGAGGCCCTGAGCCCGACTTTTCCCCTCTCGAGGGATGTTCTCACCAGCTACCGACCCCTCTTCTCACAACACCTTTTCGATCGATGGTCTCACGAGTTCCATCACACTCACCTCAGGGAGACACACTCACACTCGGCAGGCAGCCTGTTTGAAGGTTCCGGATGCCCAACCCCGCGGCACGGGAATCTTGTTCGCTGTGCTTCATCCATAGCACCCGACTTAATTATGCCAAATTTTCTTTCTTACGGCCACGATCACCAGCCTCTTAGGGGCTCACTGAATAGTGGGGATCAAATCAAATATTAAGACAGTTTATAATGCAAGGGGTTACACAATGCTGGGAGGTTTTGAGGTACCGATGAGGTGGTTTTTCCCGGAAAGGATTAGAAGTTGAAATGCGCATACCTGTCACTGTGTATCTTAGGATACCGAGGTGTTACGCTATCATAGCTTCATTTCCACCTTAATAAAAATGAATGAAAAAAAGAATTTTTTGAATTTTGAATTATAAACATTTTGAAATTAACCGTTTTTTCTAATTTGTTCACATAATCTACATATCCTAATCTCCAGCTATGTGCCTCTCTGATATTCTTTCTGATATTCTTATATTTTACTT
This sequence comes from Davidsoniella australis, assembly GCA_009806335.1. Lineage (NCBI taxonomy): Eukaryota > Fungi > Ascomycota > Sordariomycetes > Microascales > Ceratocystidaceae > Davidsoniella > Davidsoniella australis. The sequence continues at coordinate 14,431 of RHLR01000693.1, read as the reverse complement.
GATCATATCCAAATAATAGCAATGCCCAACTCAACGAACCACACAGAGTCTGGTTCTTCAGCAGACAATCAGCCTCCAATGCCTTCTGTTGAGCTTCGTTTCGGGGATGGCCAGCCAATGACCGCAGAGCATAAGCAGGCACTCAATTCGTTCTGGACCTTTGATCCAGTATCGAAAAGATATAGACACTATGTCGAAGCTCGAGGTGATTATATATATATGCCTGAGAAGTTAGACTAAGATTGTACACCTAATTACTACCTTGGTTTTCTATGTAAGTAGTGACAGTTACATCATCATGATATACTAGGAAATATGCGCTAATGAACCATAAATCTCATATCTAGTCGAAAATGGTCTTACATGTACAGCCTACAGTTGAAGAAACAACTAATAGTTGTTGCTGTTCCCTAATTCAAGAATACAGTGTTGACAGATAAAATATAATCAACCAACATAATGTTTATTAAAGTGTCGGTGGCGGGTAAGGAAGCCGGACATATTTCTTGGTTATCTTTTTCTTATGGATAGATTGGATGAACTAGCTAAATTTAGCAAATGGATCGATATTTTACACGAAATACATAGGGGATGATGATGAATCCATACAATTTTAACCTCTTCAACACTAAAACATTGGAGTTTTCAAATGTTAGTAGATTCGACTCTAATTTATATTTTTATTTTCAGGTCCAGCAACGCCAACTCCAAGGAGACACGAGACAATATGCTGAGCAGGAGATCAAGGATAAACGGCGTGAGAAGAGGAAGGCTGCTAAATAAAGAGGACGGGAAGCGCAGTAATGATTTGAAGAGATCGAACGAGAACTGGAGAAAGAACGACGCGGCCGTCAAATACACGAAGAGGGAATACGGCACAACTATGAAGTAGCCCTAAAACCTTATCAAGATTTAACCTTCATTATATTTCTCTTCTACTGTTACGCCTTGAAGTTTCAAACGTTCACAAGCGAAAGTGAGAAGAAGCTTCTTACAGTAGGCGGGCCTACCTCGATGGATAATCGTGCATGTGACGACCAAACTATCCATTTCTCCAAGGAAACTATCACAGAGTATGCCACACTTGTGCTAAACCTATATCTATCGCAGGTCAGAGATCACAAATCGAGTAACTTACAACCCCGCTATCAGTTCGGAATAAGCCGATAAGCCATTTGAGAGATACAGATTATCAAGAACTTGGACCTCTTGTTGATAAAATCGAGGAGGGCAGTGTTGAACATGGGGATCTCGAGGCTAGCAATGTCCATTGCGAATGAGCTTTCTATTTAAGCTCTTCGTCGTCATTAGCTTTTTCTTACTTTCCTATATCATAGGCATACATAATATAATATAAAAAGGATCATATAAATGTTGTGACTTGAGTAAATTGCGGTATATTTTTCAGTGTTTAATCTTTTTTTCCTTAGGGCTTCATATTCCTTTTGCCTTTCCTTTCCTTAGTTGTGACAAAGTTATACCTCAGCTCTTTCCGGCCGCGAAGCCGGGCACAGCCATCTTATACTTTAATAAAAGTTATAATGTTACTACGGCAATCTATACAACTTGTGCTACCTCATATGGCTTAGTCATCGAACTTGATTCCGCCACGGGAATTGGTGTCAATAAGGCCGGCACGGTAGGATCCGCGCTTCATCTTATTTTTCTGCTTAGTAAAGCCAGCACCGCGGGTTACGGCGAGAGTATCGAACATGTTCTTGTCGTAATCGCTAGGCTCGTACTTTTTGGCAAACTTTTCCTCGACCTTGATACCACGCGAAACCCGTGAAAATGGAAGCTTTTCTTTGGCGGCTTCCTTGTCGGTCTGTTTCTTGCGCCAAGCAGCAGTGGGCGAGGGGGGTAACGGCGCTTCAGGAATGGCAGTGCTAGTCACGGTAGCAGAAGAGTCGGAGTCGGTGGAAGCTACCTTTTTCTTGCTATCCTTTGTCTCCTTTTTGGAAGCCTTCTTCGCGGGTTTCTCTTCTTCGCTACTGCTAGAGGATGAAGAATCGGAGTCGGAGTCAGAATCAGAATCAGAATCAGAATCAGAGCTAGAGTCCGGCAGGGCAGTGTTGACGGCCTTTTCGTTGACATCCGAGTCCGAATCCGAATCCGAATCCGAATCAGAGGATGAACCAGAAGATGAAGAAGAGGAAGAAGACGAGCTAGAGGAAGACGAGGAGTCCGATGAAGACGAAGAGCTAGAGGAAGAGGAAGAGGAACCGCTTGATGAAGAAGAGTCGGAATCGCTGCTAGAGTCAGAAGACGAAGAGGAAGACTCTTCCTTCTTCTTCTTGACAGTCTTGGCCTTCTTTGTCACAGGCTTCTTCTCATCTTCAGAAGACGATGAAGAAGAATCTTCATCAGAGCTTGGGGCCTTGCGCTTTAGAGTCTTTATCACGGGCGCAGTCTTCTTGTCCTCATCTTCGTCCTCGCTGTCGCTGTCGCTATCGCTATTGTCACTAGAGTCGGAATCGTTGGATTCGTCGTCGGCCATCTGGATATCCTCATCGCTAGGCTGTTGCTTGGCAAACCAAGAAGCAAAGATGGTCTCCAATGTCGAGTCTCCCGTCGAGGCGCCAGCAGCAGACCAGCCAGCCGCTTCACGAGCTTTGGAGAAGTGCTTCGCGGCCAGATTGTTCGTGTTCAGGAAAGCCTCAATAAGGTCAAGAAGCTGGGCCGGAGGCGCAGATTGGGGCTTTGCCGTGATACTGGTCTGCGTTTTAGCCATGGTTAGGGATGTATGATTACTGGCTGAAGTCGAGGTGTAAGATGTGGTTTGGTGGTAATTGGTGGTGGTTTTTTTATTGGCAATATTATTAGAGAAAAGCCAAGAGGGTGGGCCAGTGGACATTGAAAATTTAAAGGGTATAAAAGAAATAAAAAGGTTAAATAGACTGTCGCAGTGCCTCTTTCAATTGGAAGGTTAAAAACAAAGAACAAAATTATTGTCGTGATAACAGATCAAAGCATAGGAAAAAACCCTTTGCGCTAGGATTAGATGCGCCAAATGGCGCAAATTTTTGTTATCGATAAGAAAAGTTGGCGACATTTACACCCTTACTTAACCCTAGTAGCCGTTGTTTGTAAGGGCATGACTTATTCCCATTATTTTCTAAAACTTGCAGATACTATGGGCTCGTTTCACTGCATATAAGGAATAGATACTATTATACGTCTTTTGTGATACCTTCGTAATATAGAGTAGCCATTGGCTTCAAGCTCAGTCTCGCGATAGTTCTGTGGCGTCTTATATATGATTTGGATAGTCATACATAGTTAGCTAGTTAGCTGTATGTATAGGTAGTTTTACATTTATAGTTGTATACAACAAGTATAACCTTGCCTGTAGGATCCCCTGTTCTGCGAGACGTAAGGGATCTTCGTCCACTAAAAGTGCAACTAATTTTTCTTTTTCGAAGTTGTTCTCTATGGAGACATTGCCATACTATATTTTGTTCGGTATTTATTTTTATTTGCAATAAACAAATATAGATATCAATAAACCAAAAGAAAACAACAGTAAAGCTATCTACACCTAATTATAACTCATCATTTTACTTGCGCCTCTGCGTAGCCTACTAAATCTAGCCAATTAGCTCAGCGTTCAGCGGCTTGGCCTCCTCATTTGGGCGAAACCAAGGCAAATACTACCGAAACCAAACTAAAACAAGATCTCTGGATCCTTCATCAAACTGGCGCTCCGATCTCCATCAACGACGAAACTCTATTAGTCTTAGAACGGCCGTAAACAAAACACGCCATGAATGCCACAAAGCGAAAATTCAACGCCCTTCTTCAGGGCATGGGCAATCATAACAAACCTTCAGCTCCATCCACTCCAAAGCACTATCTCAACTCCGATCACGATTCCGATCACGACCACGACCACGACCACGACCACGACCACGACCACGACCACGACCCCGACCAAGAACTGCCCGATATGATAAATAGATCCATCTCGCCCTATGCGCCGTCGCCGCTGGCCCATCGCACAGCGCCGACTACGTCTCCCTCACCTTTGCCCATCATGTCACTACTAAATAGCGACTCCGGCTCAAAGCGACGCCGTCTGGCGCCTGTTGAAAACTCGGTGCTCTCGCGCGCTACCTCTACCATCATTACCTCTGCTCCCGGCTCGACTACCAAGCCGTCCGGCATACCCTCGCTGCGCAATGGGGCTCCAACTCAAACAACCGCCTGTCGCGTGTGGCCTCTTCTCCCGCCGCGGCTAAGATCACCGCTACCGTTACAAATATCACGCCTCCCATGTCCATGGCCAAATACTGCCCCAGTGATCGCGATGAGCTGGTCAATCGCCTCACCACATTCCAGGACATTTCAGACTGGCCCCCTAAGCCCGATCGCGTCAATGAGATCGAATGGGCAAAGCGGGGGTGGATATGCCATAGCAAGGAACGCGTGCGCTGCACTCTCTGCCACAAAGAGCTAGTCGTCAAGTTCAACAAGGAGGTTGACGGCAAAGAAGTCCAGATCTTGGTTCCCATAGAAATTGGTATGTTGATCATATCCTATCGATATCCACAACCATATGCTAACATTGAGACAAAAGAGGATTCCCTAGTAGAGAAATACCGCGAGCTCATGGTATCCGCGCATCAAGACAACTGTCTGTGGCGCCAAGCCGGTTGTGAAGGTATGCTTGCTGCCTAGAACCTACAATTAATATGGGTAACCTGACTTACTGACTACTTGCCATAGATTCACTACTACGTATATCCTTCTCGAACTCTCTAGCCAATCTCCAGGCTCTTCGGTTTCGATACGACGAGCTATGCGCAAGATCAGACTCACTGCCATACGAGTTCAACTTGCGTCTTCCGGAGGGCCTGGACATTGATTTGATCTTGTCCCAGTTACCATCAGATTTTTTCTCTATACCCGCTCCGGCACCCAAAAGTTCCGATCCCGCCACACCAAGCCGGGTAGCACTTGCTTTAGCCGTCATGGGGTGGCAGGGGCTGACAAACCCGCGTATAGGTGCCATCCCGAACTCTGCTTCATGCCATACATGTTTGCGCCGGCTAGGTCTGTGGATGTTTAGGAGCAAGGAGCTTGGTGCTGATGGTCAGGTAATAATGCCAGCTGCCATGGACTTTCTAGACCCCTCACGGGAGCATCGATTCTTCTGTCCCTGGAAGAATCCCGAAAAGCAACGGTTATCCACATCGCGGGCTAAGCCTGGTACTGAACTACCTGCATGGAAAGCATTAGTTCAATCGATCAGAAACGAAGCGTATTTACGGGAGAAGCTGAGTAACGACCCTAAAAAATCTGGACGTATGCAACGTATGCGCTCGAAATCAGAGTTACTACCGTCGACGCCTGTCAAAGGCCACAAAGGTTATTCCGGTGATCCTGTAACGCCAGGTACGATTGCCGGCTCACCATCAATCTCCGGTGGCACCCCCAACGGTGCAGATGGCACGGATACGGAAGATGGGTCTAGAGACACAAAGGACAAGGAACGTTGGGCTCGTTTGCGCAGAGTCAAGAGTTTGTTTGATACGAAAAAGAAGAAGTCCGGTTCTCGTCCGGGTACAGCTGCTTCGAGGCCAGGGACAGCAGCGTCCATAAAGTCAATAATCTCGTGCAAAAGTAAAGCCGAAAAGGCATAAAGTCAATAGATATTAGTAGATGTTGTTTGTATGATAGAGTCATGTAATCGGAACTGTAATTACAACATATAAATAAAAACGTAGTAAGTAAGGCTTTGTTTGATCTTTATACACTTTGTCATACTTGTGAATGACAATTGACCGGATACAAGAGTTATCAAACTATGGATTGGATATCCAATTAGTTATGCTATACGTCTTCATGACTAAGTAGTTTCATTGTATCACATATCTACATCATGTATCATGTATCAAAGGGGGATTTGAATTAATATTGAAAATCAAAGCTCGTATTATGTGCCCAAATATGGCTCTAAATATACATCACTGAAATAAACCAGATGCAAGGCCGTTCGCAACAAAATATTGGAATCGTTGAAAATGTCAAGGGAGAAATTTTGTGGCCTACCATACTAGCGTTACTACTACATGGTATGATAGTTATACATATTAGTAAACCTAATATCTGGCTTCGATGCAATAGGCATGCGTGTTGATAAACATGAAGAATACTCCCGATAAATCAAATTATATATTGGACCCTATAAACGACCTCGACTGCCGACATTGGCCATCTATGGGGACAGGACATATAATTGATTTTAGTCGAGTTGTTGAGGATACCAGATGACTCTATCATTGTCAACCACGTGGTAGAAGTCATTCTTGTCTTTGTCGTACTGCCAGAAGCTTGTGAGGCGGTCGAGATGCGTAACTGACATGGGCTTGCCGTCCCCAAAGTGTGTACATGGATATCAGTCCCTGTAGACTCAAGCGGCCATGAAAAAGCATACATAACGGAAACCTACGCTAAAAGTCTTGGCCTCTCCACTGTTCCACTTTACGTTTCGGATGATAGCTCTCCATCTTGTGTGTTTGTGAGAATCCGACACGAGAATGAACAAAATCAGCCAGGCCATGAGGTGAACATAGAGATAAAGCAAGTCGTTGATGGTCGTGACCATAATATTCTGTATATTGGTGGCGACATCAATACGAAATTGAACGGGAACTGAGGTATGTTGTTCTCACTATATAAAAAGATAATCTTAAACTAACAACTCTAATCTCTAAGTCTTGCCCCTATCTTCTAACAAAAAATTTTTGGAGATCCGACGTATCTGCTTTCATAGCTCTCTTGCATTAGCAGCGTATGACAACCCTTCAAAGTTTGATTTCATCTTCGCATATGAGTATCCTAACTTTCTGCTATTCTATATAATTTAATACATAGTTTCTTCTTTTTTTACTCGCTTGACTTGAAGATGTTTTGGCCTATATAAACCTAATTCCACATCATAATGCCTTGTTACTTATTATACAATTATATCGAGGTAAGTGATCATGAAACTCGGTAGGTTAGTACTCAAAATACGTGCAGAGTTAAGTTTATCTTCAGGGTGGTTAAAATAGGGTATGTTAGGGTTAATGAGTAGTATACGAAAACTATCAGACTCACACATTGTTATGCTCACTTGATTTTTTTGTACAACAGGAACAACTAGATTTAAATCTATAAGCTCGCTAGTTGATCGTCTTGAAAGCTATATTGAAAACCATACATGTCAGATCTGAGGCTTCTTCGTCAAGTATTGTATATATTTTAGTTTTAGCGACAATAGTGGCTACCCCACCTACTTCATTATATTTACCCCACATCCACCTTTGAAACTAAATAACAAAGTAACTACTGCCCACTAGACACATAACATCATTCAAACTGTAACTACTCATACTAATCGCCTTCAAGAATTTGCTATCTTTACACCTTGAAGACAATCCTGATTACATAATTTGCCTTTTGTTTTTAACCTTCATCGACGCCAGTTAACAGAACGAAAAGAGGCCGATAACAGCCCGACCAAAGTTCATCAGTTCATGCCCAATCATGCCGGTGAGTAAGCTTATTATTTAGAGTAGAATTGACCCAACACACACACACTAGGCACATACAGCAAAGCCGTTGCTGCATATATGCGCACAAAACTGTATATTTGTTGACGTGTTCCATCTGTTGGCCTTGGAGAAATCAAGAAGGATAGGCTATTTGCGATGCCACACGACAAGAGTGACAACCTTCGCTAACCATTCGCGACCAGAAACCCTGGACTGCTATCAGTGTTTGTATAGAGGCGCAAACCGCCGAAGACATTGCTGTCGATGACTTTGGAGCTATCCCCAATCTTGTCGAGCTAGTCTCACTTCAAGAAACAGGCCCAGAAGAAGCTTCCCGCGCTATCCGCAAGAAACTCAAGTATGGCAGTCCTCATCGACAGCTTCGCGCCCTAGTTCTTCTCGATGGCTTGATACAGAACGCTGGATCCCGTTTCCAACGTAGCTTTGCTAATGAGGCCCTACTTGAGCGTTTGCGTGTGTGTGCAACATCTTCACTTTCTGATCCTCAGGTCCGCAAGAAATGTGACGAGCTGTTCCGAAGCTGGGGTCAGTACCGAAACGTCACTGGCATGTGGGGAGTGGCATCTCTAGTCAATGTAAGTCAGTTGATAGATCTGTCTGGTATCTCGCTATGTGGACCTGCGTAGGCTGACTTCTGATCTCGATAGCAACTACCTAAACGCAAGGTGGCTGTCACTCGCGATGCCTCAAAGGCGGTTCGCGAAACTGAGAATCCTTTTGATGACGAAGAAGACATCGAAGCTGAGTCCAAAGCAGGAACCTCTGCTATGGGCCATAATCCCTCTGCATCTAAGGCTGGCGATGATTGGCCAGCTAGGCCATCCGGCATTTCACAAGAAGCAGCTTCTACTGAGGGACATGCCCGCAAACAATCAAGCTCCTTTTGGTCATCTTCATCTTGGAAAAAAGAAAAAGACACGGAAAAGGAAAAGGAAAAAGACAAAACTAAGAAGCATCGAAGAGCTCTATTCGATCTTGACGCCGAAAAGCCACGCATCAAATCGACCATCGCAGACTCCAGCCTGGCAGCCACTAACCTATTAAATGCCATGAAAGTTGTCAACAGAGAAACGGAGCGAATCTCTGAAAATCAGACTTGCGTTGCTCGATTCGATGAGTGTAAGAAGTTACGTCGTAAGATTTTGAGATATGTGAGCCGTGCCGTTCAAATCAACCTACTCGTGATGGCCTCACTGACCATAGTTTCATCTAGATTCACAACGTTACAAGTGAAGAGTTTCTCGGTGGCCTTCTCCATGCCAATGACGAGCTTATTCAGGCATTAATCGCATTTGAGCAACTTGATCGTTCTATTGATGCGGACAGTGACTCCGACGATGATCTAGCCCAACAGGCTCATATATATCGTAGTAAGCAGCTATCAAGTCATGCGTACCACCTGATTATCTACGTAACTGACGTCCTGGTATTGTAGTGGCCCAACTAAGAATCCAAGAGACGGGCGGTTCAAAATCTCCTACGGCAACTTCGCCCACTCCTGATGCCAACTCTTTGTCTTTCCCAGGCCTTGGAAACAATCCTTCATCGCCCATCAATATCGCCTCATCGCATCGAGAACCGCCTCCACGTCCATCGGCAGCCTCGAAGCCCGCCCCGCCAATGCCTCCCCGCCCATCACAAGCACCCACAGCCGCCCCAGCTCGAGCTACTACTAGTGATGATGAGGATGACGAGGACGACCCCTTTGGCGATTCTCACGTTATGGATTAAGTTAATGGGTTGACACCTGTAGTTTCAATATGATTGATACGGCCTATAGAAGCTATGTCTGCTAGTAAGTTTACAGCGTATCTTTAAGTTATGGAGGCGAGTTTTAGACCGATTGTTGTACATAATCTAAGGATTTATGCCTCTCCGTACTGATAACATTAGCCAACCTCAATATATAGCTTACTTTACACTCTTATAAATCATGGAATTTGATAAACTCATGTTAACACTATGCAATTGGCTACTAGCATATTTGGATTTCCCCTTGGTAGTATTCTACCTAGTCTAATATGCAACATTATATTTCGGTGGTGTCCGAAGTCACCAGGATCTCCTCTGTCATTGGTGTCTGTATCATTCTGTAAGAAGCCAGTTTAGGTCATAAGGTTTGGAGTGATGTTGTTGATTATCTACATCGTGTTTTGGCCTAAGCGTCATAACCAGACAACAAGCCGCATTCCCTTATCACAACAACAAATTCATTATATCAAGGCGTCCTATATAAGACCGGCAAAGCATAATTTTGGAATTTATCGATTATTAGGCTAAAGAGGTGGCTTTTACTCAACCATTCAAAGCTTGTGAAAGCGTCGGCCGTATACATACCAGTGCACACCAATCCCTCTGATTTGTACCAGCGAGATTAATCTTTTTTTTTTTATTTTTTTTTTTTTTGATTTGGGGACCTCCGGCGACATCTATCTCAATGGCCCAAGATAAGCATTAGGTGCTTAGTATTTTCATTATAAACTATTGCTTTGATTCCATCTTACTTGTATATTTGCTTTTTATTGTATCTATACATCAAGTCCAGTATGTAAGTATCGTATGATGCTATCGTTTTTCGTCATAAACGGGTTCTTTGTTGGTTCATTAACATCCTTCTCAACAAACGGGTGATGATTTACACTTCTTTGCCACTGTAAAACCACAGAGACAGGCTATGTATGAGACATATATTGTGTATAAGTACATCGATATTAAAAGCTATATATGCCTTTACGTGCGTGTGCACGCTATAGGTAAGTTACCTTCTTGATTGAATTTGAGAAGGAATTAACTTACATTATTGGTGCCTTAAGACCGGTATTGTCTTGAAAGACCGTGAGTGAACTCCGGGTCTAGAACGGAACATGTACAGTACAATTACAGAGTGTTGGAACGGAATAACATGCATGTATGCGTTGTCTTATCTTTGTCTTATTCTTAGAGATCCAGATCGATTCGCTCTTGTGCTATTGCCTTGCTTCATTAGGAAGACGGGAAACGAGCTGAGCAGTACGGTACTTTCATAAAGTAAGCAAACACGTGTATACTGTTAATTTATCAGGACTCTTGGAGCTAGAGATCCTATACAAATACATATATCACTATGGGTCATTGCCTTATTGCCGATAAATATATTGAGTCGTCGTATATGTGTGGTCCAAGTGCTATCATATAATTTGAAAGTTGTGCGTATATTTGTAAGTTATGCATCCCATAGTTGCATCTTCTTGAACCAATCGGAATATGGAAGAAATAGACCATGCAGTCATACTTTGTTGTATGATAAAGTTATACATTTTTTATGTTCTTGTCTTCTAAGAGGTCGATAGTCATTTCTTATGTAAGCATACATATAGTCTACGTTTGATGTTGATTAGCCATCCTTAGTTTATGCTGGTCTTCTATTGTAAAAGTAAACTGTGTAGTTACATAGTTAGCTAGATATATTTTGTTAGAAAGTACTTCTACCCTTGATATGTGCAGTATTCTATGGAGGTTACACTTTACACCTTACTTTTTGAAAGGCTACACAAAACTTGTGATATCTTATCGAAAGGGTTCAAACCAGGTATAATTCTCTGGTGATAAATGTTTTCAACAAGGAAATAACGAGTAGGTGTAACGATATCAAAATGTTTGCATATAAACTACCAAGTGGATATTATTGACATGGTCTACAAAAACCTACACTGAACCTACATAAGAATGTTACATATCATTATGTTGAATTGTCTTCAGTACCAGAGAAACTGAAATAAAGGCTAGATTACAACTAGTAGCAAAGTCATCATGTTTTATTATCGCATTAAGACTTTTAGACAGTCTTGGCAGCCTCACTGTTTGAGAGGAAATCAACCCTATGATGAGTGTGAAAGAGACCTTAGAATGAAATGGTACTTCTATCGGTATCATTGATGTGTGCAATGTAACATTTTCTCTAATTTTTGAAAAGCCTTGCGGGGAAGAAGAGTAGAAAGAAAGATAGAAATTGAGGGTTATCTTCGATACGAGTTGAACGGTACAATGGCACCAGTAGTGTAAAGGTGGACGGAGAAACATCGTGTTTACCACATATTATGTTCGCAAAGCGGGGAAGAGTTTGGCCTAGTATTCTAAGCGGTACATTCAAATCTACAGGAAGTGGCGCGATGTAACTTCGGTGTATACCGATTCACTTATACATTTTCTTAACTACAGTTGTTTTGACTAATAGTTAGGCAGCAAGACTTATATTTCACTGTAACTACATATATCTGCATAACACGAGATTCTATATCACGATCGATTCAAGATAGCATTCAGATGTCGGCTGTTCAAGTATGAAGGGTACTGTGCCATGCTGCGACTTTTCAGAGTTCATGCTATGAACAAGGGAATAGGCCATTGCTAAGACAGGACGCTATACTCGTTACTTGTCAAGTGGCAATGGAAAAGAAAGGAGCCGCCATTGTTTTTGTTCAAGGGCAAGCATGTGGCCGTAGTGCCTATGATCACTAGTGCTATCTGCCCAGCAATCCGATGGATACCTGATACACGCTAGCCAGTGACCACCCGAGCTTGTAGATCAGGAAACTTCCCCAGTGTGAGATGGAAAGCTTTAGGGTAAGTCAAGAGGTGGACACTTCATAATGTTATGACGGCAACAATGATAATTGCCAACTCTAGTCGGTATGTTTCGTCTTTTTTTTGTACGACTGCAAGCGTGGCGGCAACTTGTTAGACTGCATATAAAACAAAAAAAATCTACTAGGTAATGCCACTGCCACATATTTGGGACAAGATGTCAAATTGGCAAGGTAGACAAAACGTAGAGGGACATCAAACATTTTTCCTTTTGTCGGAAGGAGAAGCAATCATGCTGCTTGCTTCTCCCCTTTTTGGAATGTGTTACAAAGAAAGTTTGCATCTACTTAGGCTGGAAGGTCTGTATAGTGGAAATGGAACGAAATGGAACTAGAAGAAATCAATAAAATAAAGGATGCAAGGGAAAACAACTACTAACTGAAAGACATTGTACAGATGTTAGTTTGTTGGGTCGCGATAAGATCTCCCTGCCGCCTTAGAGATACCCTCTTCTAGGACGGGTATGCCTAGACCCTTTTTCTGCTCATATGGACGACGATATACCTGAATGAAGGAAAGGAAGAGGCTCGTGTGTTTCTCTTATTTTCGAAGACTAATATCTCTATTAGGATAACGAAAATGAGAAAACCCCGTGATATTATAGAACTTAACTAGACCAATGGCTACTATTTTGCCACGTAACTTGTGGCTAATATCTCTATTAAATCCTTTGCCTGACGCCGTCGGAAATACCTTCCAGGGAAAGTTCAATCTTTTGAGTAGTAAAGATGGGGTGATAAGGATGAAGATCGAGAGAATGGGAAGAAAGACTTCTGTGTGCCCTTTGCTCAGCCTTGGCAATGCCCGAGCTTGCCTTGTTTCAACTACCAAATGGATAGAAACTTCGTGACAATGAGTCTCTGTCAGACAGCAGAAGCCTCTTGTTGGTACGTGAGTGTATAATTCATATACTGTTATTGTATATATCTCGCGTTATATGGAGTGTATCTCCTCATTTGTAAGACAGATGCTTGGTGATTCTCAAGGGCGTCTTACTCGATGGGTGTAGATGAGTCTGGGCCGGACAGGGAAGATAGTAGGAAGATCGAGGTATTATCGGTAAATTTGTATGATATGATATGTCTGTATAATATAGTCTCGATACTTTTGGTAAGGCCGAAGTAGATAAACAGTCTTGCATGTGTGTTGTCTGTTAGTTGCCTGCGTCGTCGAGGTTAAGTGTACTACCCATTTAACCCTAAATATGTCGTATCGTTGACTTAGAAAGGGTTCTAAATTTGACTAGCGGTTTTAATCAATAGCTTGCAAAGATACTTGAGATGTTATAGTTATGGACGGTTACACCTTCCTTCTTTTTTTCTTTCTTTTTCAAAGTTGCATTTGTTTCCTAACCGTAATTTATTAGTGTATTCTATTTGTGTCTTAGACATAAAGACATGCTCCCTGGATTTTCTAGTTTGCATAATTTGATCATGGGTTTAGTTACTATTTTGATATTTTCGGTACTAGACAGCAGAAAAAGAAACGCGGGATAAAGCATAGAATAGGTTTGATCGACGACTGATATTTCTCGCCATGGCTTAATACGAAAAAAATGAACGAATTACTTGAATAATTCTATGCCTTCTACATACATATCTCGACTTATCAAGTAATTAGTTTGGTTAATGCCTATCTGATATGGAAGCTTTTCTTTCACATACAAATGTAGATGTGATGTAGATTACCGATTACGATTTGCAATACAACGATTCACTCACTTATCCAAATATGCCAACGCGTTTTTGAAGCATAAGATACGCCGCTATACTGCATGCGGTGTTACCAAATCTTTTGATACAAAAAGAGGCAGGACGAAGATCTACAGCAAGACAAAGAAAGACTAGGGCGTCATATAGCATAGATACTCTTCCGGCACGTGCATCTTGATCCGTCGACATCTCTCTTGCTGTCGGTATTACTAGAACTAGTACGATCTAAGTCGCCGTTGGAAGTACTAATAACAGACTCAATACCACAATCTTGGTGGTCAAAGGGTCCTGTCCCCACTTTTGATGCCAAGAAAAGGTATACACCCCTCCCTAGTTTATATTTGGTAGTACGTATATGTATGTATTAATACCTGATCTATATCATAGTATCGGATTAAACTTGTTGGTGGAATAATAATAAAAATGGTGGGTTGATAATACTAGTCTTATTCTTGGTCTTAGCACATGGTGTCTGTTTATGGCCGGTGACACATATCAAGAGCCTTGTACATAAAACAATGGAAAAGAAAGAAAGAA
>RHLR01000692.1:0-15190 GCA_009806335.1 Davidsoniella australis | reverse complement strand
GTCCCGCACATACAAAGCTATTGAGTTTGTCGAGCGGAGGACGTTAAATATCTGTCCGGTAGCCAACCCGGCGTCGTATGATCTTAGTGATTTAGGTAGACGTTAAATATAATCAAATCAAATCAAATTGATTATATCTAATGGTGTTAATGATAGATATTGGAGAGTGAACAGAGGTGATGGTTTGCCTATGGGAGGCATATCAGATCGAAATGGACGGGTTGACGATGTCAAAAAGATCTGAGTGTCCAAATATTAATCTCAGCAGCCCGGAAAGGCCCAAGCTTTTACTGCCCAATGGTCAGTTCTCATGACCCTTGGCCTGGCTTTCCTTTTTATATTGATACGTCGGCTACTAAGCCTACATAGAGACAGAATACCGACTATCAAAATGTATAAGAACAAGGTGGCTTATCGTATTTACGGCCTTTTAGTTGCTTAGCGCCAATACCAATACCAGCATTACGTACTGAGAAGATGTTAGTTTGGACTTGGGAAAATGAGATAGTAACAGGTTGAGATCTCGGCGTCTATGTGCTACACCGATCTAGAATTTGAACTCGTCTTTTCTTTCTCTTTGCGTCGTGCTTGAGCACGGCTGAACAACTTTAGCTTCTTTTCACTTTGGTAGCAGTACTGTTAACTCGGCCGCTTCTACGTCTCACGTCGTCTCATTTCTGCTTATATGATCGTCGCTCTGTTACATGCGAATCTCATGTATACATATACAACTTGTGAAGGGACAACTCCGCCACCTCCTTCTTTCTAAACCCATTCTATGCAATGGTTGTTCTTACATGTATGTAAACAACTACAAAAAAAACAAAGTACATATCTATGTATAGTTGTGGTATGAAGATTTGCTGGGTCAATGTGCATGAAAAACATCGGACTGAAGCAGAAGAGGTCATCGTGCCATATTATCACCTGTAGTATTGTAGGATTTACGACCGTTGTTTTTGACCCTAAATCTTAGTTCTCTACTGTACTAATACATGTTTTAGGGATGGTTTGAAATCAGTCAAGAGTGATACTTCTTGGCAGTATCCGAAAAAGAAGGCTGATGTCAGGTTAAAGTCACTAGATATAACAAAGGCGGATCTCTTGCTTCCCATACAATACTAGTTGCCTATATGAAGGCGTCGATGGCACGAAGTATTCCTCATGTGTTTGCTTCTCTTCATCGAATTCTTCATCATCGTACCGCATGTCCTTAAAGTTATACCCCTACATGCGGTGTTATTTTATCGGAAAACTACCGTTACACTACTTTTTCTTCACAGTTATCGTACTTATATTTGGTAGTGGTTGTTTCTAGGAACCAGAAAAAAAGAAGCAGATTGTCAAAGAGACTAGTCAGGTACGTATTGAGAAAGTCACTGATAATCTGTATGTTTATATATAGGAGAACCGTCGAGGCGATCCTGCAGAAGTGAGGACATGGCGATCTTCGTTCTTCCCACGGTCGCACTATCACTTGAAGTTACTGATGATTGCATGCAATGTGTATCCTGGATGCAAAATAACCTTTTGCTAAGCCACAGAACACACCGTGACCTATAAGCACAAGTTTGGCGTCACCATTGCTACTACATTATTGTCACTCAGTACTATAAGTGACACATTGGTGATTCGTTACAAAATGCACGCCGGGTGACATTTTTACTCAATGTGGTGATCATGAATACTTTACTTTTCCCAGAATCGAGACTCTGCATATTATTTGTGTAGATTGAATCTGTCTGATACGCACTATATGCGCTACGCCGTGTTCTACAAAAATGCTTCAGTTGAGACCATTTAACTTGTACTTTACTAGTAATATTTTCGTGAATAACAAAGTGAAATGTACATAAGTCCTTATGCGTCATGCGATCTATGTGTTCCTGCCATCTGTATAACATGGATATCGACTATCCAAGGCTTTTTGTTAATATAGACTCTTCATGGCATTTGAGCGACAAGTTACGCAATAGAGAGCATGTTGATCAGTGTGAAGTAACTAACACATGGATCAAAAGACAATCCTGTGCTATGCTATATATTTGCATATACCAAATCTATATAGTACAATTTAACAGGTCACATAATTCATAATCACGATTCAGTTGATATGATACGAGCATGCACATGATTATATGGACATAGTGGTTTGTGTGACAACAACGATGTTATAGCTGTAACTCTAGTATAAACAGATGATGATGGTATCTTATAAAATAAATACAAAAGAAGTGAAAAAAGAAGGAGCCTGCAAATGCTAGTCCCATGCTTGATGCTCGAATATGTTCATCACCTCAAAGACGAAAGCGCCTTTGAAGAGATATGATCCAAAGCAAAGAAATGAAAGAAAAAGAAGCAACATAAAGATGTAGAACACTTGCCCATATTCAATACGAAGTGAAAAGACAACATAGCGAGAAAAGATAGAGATATGTCTCTATGATGTACTCAACTGTAACTCTTGGAGACCAGACACTGTCCGGTTTTGTTTATAGATTCCATCGCGCAGTACCAGTAGAACATGGCGGTGTAAGCCAGGCCTGCATGTTCTTGACTGCGGGCTATTTCCAATAGCCCATATATATACGTTTGAACCCGATAAGTAAAAACAAAAAGTTGAAAGGGAAAAAAAAAAAAAAAAACAAAGGAAAGAGAACACTAGCTAAGTTCAACACACTTAAGCCATGAAGGCACGGGCGACCTTGTTGTGACCGCCTCTGCCGCCACCTCTGGTGGGGGTGGTAGTAGGGCTAACGGCGCTGGGGGTGGTAACAGCAACGGGATAGCCAGTGTTAGTCGTAGCGGGGGTGGTAACAGCAACGGGATAGCTAGTGGTAGTGGCAACGGGGACGGTGGTGCTAGTAGGAACCTTGGTAGAGGCGCTAGTAGGGACGCGGGTAGCGCTGCTAGTAGTGCTAGTGTAACCACCGGTAGAGCCACCAGTGGAGCCGCTGGCCTCGTAGACCTTGACGGACTTGATGAGCCAGTAAGCCTCGGAGAAGACGGCGGGGTTAGCAGCGACGTACTCCTTGCAGGTAGAGGCCAGAGCGGTTAGCTCGCTGATGGAGGTCCACTCTTCACCAGCCCAGTCACCGCAGAAGTCGGTGTTTGAAGATGAATGTTGTGGTCCTGGAAGACGCTGCCAATGTCGCAGGTCGAGCCACCGTTGAACTTGGCCACGGGAGTACCCCAGGTCGATGGCTGAGGACTATCAGAAGTGATATCCGAAGGAATGGAACTGCGGCTGAAGTAGTAGACAGAGATGGAGTCATCAGTCCAGTCCAGGGCGTAGACACCACCACCGGCGCTGTTAAAGGCAGAGCCGGCGGGGGCAGTGGTGGTCTGCGAGCAGCCAGTGGCACCCGAGTCAGTATTGCAGTTGGCATTGGCCAGGACAGAGCTAGAAGCACTGCCGTTGTTGTTGATGCTGCAGCCAGCACCAGTGTGGAGAGTGATGTGGTTGGTGGTGTCCAGGTTGGTGGTCTCTATGATATCGATCTCACCCGAGTTGGGCCAGTCGGGACCGAAGGTCCAGAACGCGGGCCAAACACCAGCGGCGAAAGGCATGTGAGTGATATCGGCAATGATCAGACCGCTAGAGTAAGTCTTCTTGGAGGTTACACGAGTGCTCATGCGGCCGTTAGCCGGGTTGTGACGGCGAAGTCAGCACCCAGGTACACTGAACCGTTGCTGTACTTAGCCAGGCCGTTAGAATTGGCAGTGGTCTCAGCAACATACTGGACATAACCGTTGGTAGGATCGGTCTCGTTGAAGAAGTCGAACTGGTCAAAGAAGTTGGTAGAGTTGTAGTTGTCCGTGAGAACATAGGACGATGAGTTGGTAGCGGCAGAAGCCAGGCCAGCGGCAGCCACAGCAGTAGCAGCGAACTTGGTAAAGGAAGGCATCTTGAAAGAGCTAAGAAGAAGCTGTAGATATAAAAAATAGAATGGGGAAGAAAAAAAAGGAATATAAGAAAGGAAAGTCAGTCACTTAAATCAACTAGAGTGACAGAGAGATATGTAGAAGAAAGATGCTGCTGGAGTGCGTCTGGACAGTATCAAAGGAAAGACAGAGTGATCCGGTCACTTATATAGTATTGTTCAGAGACTGGTGATGAAGCTGGTCAACGGATAGAAACGTGTTTGCGAGTCTGTGCGGACGAGGAGGTGTTCAAAACGAAACGGCGTGGGTTGCGTTGCGTAAAGATCAAAGAGCGCAATGACAACAGCAAATTGGGACGACAAAGACTAGAAAGCCGAGCGGTCGGTTTGTAGAGCAGCGAAAGAAAGGAATGGCAGGGAAATAAAGAGCAAACTTGTCTAAGCAAAAGACGGCAAAAACGAGAAGTCGTCGTCGTCTAGGCTGGGGAGGCAGAGAGAGCAAATAAGGAGTGTGGACGTTGCGAAGAGCACAGCTATGGCAACAGAAATGGACGATGCAAGGTAAGGAATAGACGGACGGGACGGACTAGCCTGTTCACGACGGAAAGATGTTATAGAAAAGAAAAAGGAGGATGAAGAGAAGAGAAAAAAGGGCGATAGAACTCCAAGAGAAGCTGATGATCCGGAAGAAGAAAAATAACTTGAAGCGGAGGGGATTCACGGCCGTTCTTATATCTTCCGCGAGGAGGGCAGTTGCCTCGTCCTTTGAGCTGCTGGCCAGTCAGCCGGCTAAGAAAAGAGCAAAAGAGAAACATATTGTGGTTCCTTCCTCCATGAGCCAACTAACTGGCTGGGCAGCTGCCTTCCTGCACGCCAGTCTGGGCAGTCATGCAGCCTTTGGTTGGCTGTCTCTTTTTTTTCTCTTTTTTCTTTTTTTGTTCTTTCCTTTTTTTTTAGCCGTTTTTTTCTTTTCGTTCCTTCTCTTTCTTACACAAAGGCTTGCTGTAAGAAACACGCAGTACGCAAGCTCGTTTTGGTTCTTGCCATGATTTACATGCTCTTCGCCAATGGTGTGGGTGCATTTCTGCCGGGGTGGAATGCCTACTTGCACGCCCCCCTGCATTGTCGCACACCCTCTTTTACTTTCTTCACCTATTGAAAAAGAGGACGAAAAAGAAGGGATAAATCACAGCAGATAAAATGCAATGACTTGAAGGTGGTTGTAGAATTGCTTACTCGGTGCCTCAAGGAAACTGCCGCGAGAATGACTTGTTCTGCAACTACCTCATTATGGCCCGCGTCCGAGGCAGGGCATGATGGCAATGTTCACGATGATCTTTCAGTAGGACATCATCAGTTGACATAGATCAGTTCGTCTTTTTGCTGTCTTTCTTTCAGCTCTCGTTTAGACGGTCCGCTCGGCTCACCTTGTGGTCAATATTTGATTATCTATATATCAATATACAGAAGAAGAACAATACTGAGTACAGTGTGCTGAAGTTAGCGGCTGGCTTTTTACAGCACGCCCTTTCTTTCTTGGACGTTCTTTTTGATATCCTTAATTGATTACTAGTTCTTATTTTAGGCTGAGAAGCAAAGCTATGAAACGATCATAAGTGTCATCTCTTTGCTGTCTTTATCGCGCAATAAGACATGCATTTTGTTATATGCAAGAAAAAGAAGAAAAAAGGTTCTCTTCCTAGTGGCTATCATTCAGGCGTCGATTATCAGTAGCCTATATCAGCAGATATTATCGAAGGCCAACTTGTCTGAGACATTGACTACTGGTTTTTTTCTCTCTTTTTTCTTTATTTTTCTAGTAGGGTCGCAGCCAAGAAATCCGCCTAGATGCCGTGATCTATTGCGGGATCGCCTGTTCTGTGATCTGTGGCCGGTAAGAAGATAGTGAATCATTCGTACCTGGCCGGCTAGATCATAGTACCCCTCTTTGGCTTTAATACACTCACTGCCGACTACAGCTTTAGGAGTAAAGAAACAAAGTCACAATCGTACATATACACAGTCCTCGTCACCAGACTTCGAGGGACACATTTCAGTGTCCTCTATCGTCGTATCTAAAGCTCGGCCAGCCTGGTCTGTGTTAAACATAAGATCATATACCTCGGTACCGTCCACAGACAAAAAAAGAGTTATCGCCTATCCAATAGGTCATTGAGAAAAATGGACAGTAGAGAAAGAAACTAAGTAGTATTCCATATCCTTTCACAATGTTATGCTTTTTTCATTTTTTTTTTCATAAACCGCAGAATTTCCGCCCAAAATATATCACAGCGCATGAGCATCAAACAACAAACGTTGCAAGAACCCCTTCAAAGAGTAAGAAATTCAAATAAATCAGTTAGCAAAAATGTTTACCAAGGGAACAGTTCCGAATCTCTCCGTCCGACCTGCTTTGCCTTGGATCTTCACTGCTGATCCGGAAAAGAACTAGAAAATTTATGGTAAAAAATAGCCAAGTGATGCACAAAGAACTGCGGTGATTTTCTGTACATCTCTTATTTTAGGTCAATCACAAAGGAAATCCAAGACATGCGACAGGTCCTATATCATGCACTATTATTATAGTACTATACCAACAAAGCCTAGTATCAGTACTAGAATAATAATAATCAGTAGTTAGAATCCTTGAGTAAGAATGTAATCTCTTATAGGCCTATTTCACATGTTGTTTTCCCAATAAAGACTCACGATGTTTGAATATCATAATGCTAAATTAGCAAGGCTAACACTGTCAGTTTGACTATAGACACAGAATCCTCAATCCTCCGTTTTTCATGTCGGCAATAGAGTCTCCGAACTCGACTGGTGATAAATATTCACCTTGTGTTATTCCATATATGTGATATCCATCTTTCTTCTATCTTCTCGTCCTGTCCGAAGCTAAGAAATCGGCCTTGTCTAGAACATCCTTTGATCTCTTTCTTCGGCCTGATACTCTTTCGGTCTCTTTCGGTCTTGTCATTACTTAACAAACAGATAATTCAAGATGAAAAAGCAAAAAAACAAAAAAGTAAGACAAGTCGTTAGATTAGAGACATCTCTAACTTCATTTTGCTTCGGTTGTTTTCCCTATTTCGGATCTTTGCCTAAATAGACCCTAACCTGGGTCAAAGACACTACTAAACATAGTCCTTGATCTATTTGTCTTTTTTCTTTATTTCCCTCTTTCTCTCTATTTCTTCTTGTCTTTCGTCTTTGTACTGGGATTGAAATGATAGGCTAATGGCATTCTAGCCAACCCGGAAGCAGCGTTGACACCGTATGAGTAAAACAAGATTAAAGTAGTTTCGTCTGGCCTTGTTGCTCGCATCGAAAGGGCTTACTTAAAGATACAGATGATTAGAGAGTGATAGTATCGACCGAGACTTGACAAATATATATTAAACTAGACATAGGCATTATAGTATGTGTACTATTATTTTATTATAGCCTCAACTGCTAGTGCTAGAACCATGTACGACCTAGAAGTTTGGTTCTCACCCATAGCTTAAATTTCCGATAAAACCTATATACATGAATAGGGACACGGAACCAACAAACACACGAGTCGAAAACAAATAATTCAGAAGTGTGGTTTGGGGTCTTTTTCCTTTTTTTCTGTATCTGATTAATATAACACATCACTTTTTTTTTCTTCCTTTTTTCCCTCCTTTTTTCACATTGTTACTTTCACTCGTAACCCTTAGACTGTCCGAATAACCCCTGTGATCCTTTTTACCCTTTCAGCTTGACTTCATCGCCAAGAAATTCCTAGCACGCCATGAAAGCACTGATTGGGCCGTGGCTTCTCCTCCGCTACTTATCACTTTTTGGTTTCCCGCGTGCTCATATGCAGGGGCCGTCAGCCTCCTTATCCTTGTTTACGGGATCGAACAACTTAGCATGGTACATCTACAACACCACCATCTTTATATTTTCTTTTCTGACTAACAAACCGCCACAAGAAAAGAGGGTGGGAGAGAATTGTTTGCGGGCTTTTTATTTCACATGATAGTATTAGCAAGGCTATGTGCCATTGCCGCACGAGAACTTGGTATTGTCGCATTAGCATTGACATATACCAGCGGTGTAATAATGGGCGAAGAGAACCCTTTTTGTACAGTTCAATTTTTTATTTTTCTTATTCCCCCCAAAAAGTATTATGTTTCTGTTCCTGCTTTGCCGCCAGTTTAGGGCCCACAGAGCACCTAAACTCTCTGTTAATACATAGTTTATTTCTAGGCCCTTCGTGTTTGACGATTGCCAATACGAAATAGCCGATAGCCGGCAAAGTTTCCGAATTACATATATATATAATTTTGGCATTTGTCGTTTTGCTGTATATATCTGTATCGATATATGCATGATAGAAATGAAATTGCTGATTCTGTAATTATGGTAACCTGCTCGCTAAAATTATAACATTTGCTATAACATGCAAGCAGCAAACTTTGGGTTACGGTTGCTATGTTCGTTACTGTGATTTTTGTACTATCTGATAGTTTCATGCACCTCTAAAATCCATATGTATAATAGTTAGTTAAAGCCCTGTATGATTTCAAAGACGTCTTATCACCGCCCGAACTATGAGTACTCGTAATATCTTTCTATACGAGCCTTTTCTTGCTAGAGCAACTGCATTATTCCTGGTCTAATATAATTTATGCTTTACCACGGTTAAGAGTACGGAGAGAAGATAATTACTGAAAAAAAGAACGCAATATTGTCCAGTGGCGATTTCTCAGACCACAAGGAATATATCCATCATGCAGGATAAATTGGTGCTTCCCGGTTGATGCAAGCAAACCATCGTAGAAACCATTCGTGTAAAGAACCATAAGAGAGCTCCTTTTGGACTTTGATAATAGTCACTATACATTTACATTTATCCTTTATACTATGTATCAGAACGCGTAGTCCACCAAGCTATGGGAAACTCGCTTCTTTTTCTTCTTTCCATACCAAATGCAACTGCCAAAAGGTGAATCTTGCCATTTGGCCTCGGTCTTAGGTTGAAGACCGCCGATACACATGTTAGTACATTGTATATGAGAAGATACTCAGCCGGATTCATAGACTATCGAGTACGCTATAACATGCCATGGTTGTACGATGGCGGGCCCTGCCATGGCTTCTTTCTCTCTTACATTTAGCTAGCTTAGTATTTAGTACGTTAGAGCTAAGGATATCGGACGTTCTAGGCTTTGGATATACAGCACACACTAGCACGTACGGGCGCTTCTAGTCGTACCTTTGGAATAAATACTCCCGCTGTTGCCTTTTCTCTTGTCAAGTATAAGTCGTATCAAATCCGGATTTGGCATTTTCCTATACAAGCGCGCCCTGTTCTCGACACGGACCAAGACCTTACGAATTAAACGTTGACGGTAATTGTAACTGTACACAGCAACTTTTAGCATAATCCTTTGAAAGGGAAAGGGATGCATTCCTTTTTTTTCTAGGTTTCCTCCGCAAAAACACTACTGAATAGGACAGTGGTACTAGTATGGTTAGTTCGTGGTGTCTGGTCTAGCGAATCATGATAATCTAATGTTGTGGTTGACTCCTCTTCTAACATGCTTTTCTCCTCTTTCTGTACATATGTTTCTCTTTGGCATACATCTATCTACCTTGGGTTTGGTGTTTCATGTTGTCGAGCAAGTTTGCTGTCTTTTTTTTGTCTTTTTTTTTCTCCTTTGCATCCTACTCCTACTTTAACTACATGTTCTAGCGCCTTGCAAATAACCTTTATTTTACACTTTCCGGATAAACAGTATACGATACAGATTGCTACTGTTGCGTTCAAAAACATAAAGTGTCGCTAGGACTCAATATATAAGGGGGGGAAGAAATAAAGGACTGGATGGAAGTTTTTTTTTCCTACCAAAGAGTCAGAAAGATCACAGACTTGACTGCTACACAAAAGTTCAGTCCAGACAGAACAATTTGGAGACAGTCGCCCTTCATAACCTTTTTCTTACTTCGTTACAGTGTATAGTGTTTCGATTTCTCTTCTCGGTTTGTACCAACTTACATACAACTTGTTAAGAAAGAAGAAAAAAGACAGGGCACAGACACAAGCATGGCCAGAAAAGGGATTGATCCGCTACGTATTGCTTGTCACTGGACTTTGTCAGTGCCAGGTTTAGCCAAGGGGAAAAACCCAAATCTCACGATATCTACTACAAAGACTGGCCAATATAGTTAGTAGCGTTTCCTCTATCCGCGTGGTCTCCCTTTCTCTGTATCGTTCCTTTATTACCTGTGCGTCCCAAGATACTTTCTTTCTCTTTTCTTGCCTTAGCTCTATTAGTTGATGTCCTCGTTTCTAGTCTGCGTCGGAATTTGGCTTCTTGATTCGTTCAAGTTGGTATTTAGAAACCTTGTAGACTCATAATTGGTAGCAAAAAGACGGTTAGATGTCGATCTTTCCCCGCCCTTGGTTTCTCTGTGATTCACGTTGTTGATGATTAGATCTGTCGTCGTCAGCTTTCTGTTCCGTAACTGGGATAGTAGAGATACTTGTTAGGTTTCGAGTATATCGCTCTTTCCTATCCGATCCTGTTCTTCTTCTTATTTTTCGATTTTATATCATATTTCTCAGCTGTCCACCACTAGAACTAGCCGGGGAAATGCAAGAAAGCATTTCTTTTCTTGATGGCCATGTTTCAAGTTTCTTCTCCTTGCCTACAACTAAGATGCTTCCTGCTTGGTTTAAGTCGCCCGTAGAGTAGTACTACTGTAACAAAACAGGCATCTTGTTCCTGTGTTCTTTATCTTGCTCTGGGCTTGCTGTGAAAAGGGTTTAGCCGAGTTTTGAGTGTAAGTGACTCTCAGCCAATCATATCGCATAGGACAGGCGCTGAAAAATGTTTCTAGGGCTTGCCAGCTTTTTTTTTGCAGTATTTCTGCATTCACCCCCTGGTTTCTAAGCTTTTTGTTCTTTTCCGCCCCATTCAAGCTTGTTTCGTTTAGTTTGCTTTAGTGCTCTATTATTTTTTTCTAGTGGGTGCACTTGGAAAAGAACTAGTTGTCTTTATGTGGATAGAAACAAAGCGTACGTCAGCAAATTGTTTTCTTGCGTCTAGCTTGATACAATGGAATTGGCGATAGAATACATTTCTTTCTGTTTCCTTTAGTCAGGCGTAGAGTCGGAATTCTCCTTATGCGGCTCAACACTAAGCGCTACGTAGACTTTAGAAGGCTTTTTTTCGCCACAGCAGAGCACCTCTATAGGAGCTCTTTCTCAATTTTAGTGGCGCTATGTGTCATCATCAGAACAATCAAGGCGCTACAGAGTCTATCTGTAGCACCTAGGGTAAACGACATTGAGTATGTTTGTGGCGCAAACTCAAACTCGTCCAAACAGGCTTGAAGTTACGGCCATTATAACCACTTGGCATCTCGAGGCTGTGAAGATTTTGTTGTTTCTGTTGCCAATTGCCATTGATATCGTCACCTGCAATATCTCATAGTCGATGAAAAGACCTTTTGTTCTTCATCTTTTGCCCTGCCCTACCTTGGGACGAATAAGCCTTCCGACTCAGCCTCATACATAGTTGTCCCGAAATCGTAAACCTTGATTTTTTTGGGCTTTCACTGGGTAAAGAAAAATCATAGCACTGCCGCCCTCTTAAAAGAGTTCAGACGAATGCAAATCGCCGATAAAGTTGTCTTAGTGGTGTCACTAAACGAGAATGAAGAGGCCTACGTAGACAATCAAGGCGACAAAGGGACAAAGGGACAATAAATCGAGAAACTCGCCCGAAGTGAACAACAGGCAAGCTCTTTTTTGTTCTTGGTTCGACAAAGCTGGTCCTAGAAAGAAATACGAGAAAAAAGCATAATGTCAATGCAATTGTATATATGCAACTACGATGAATGCACTTAGGATCTAGTCTACCGTCTGCATTTGCTTAGTTTGTAGTCGTCATCAATCGCATCTGCATGTGGATTTCTTTCTATCCCATCACCGCCATGATATCATATGACGACGTACAAGTAGGCCGAGGACGACGGCGATGGAGAGGGCTTCGTCAGCTATTTTTTCACCCTGCTTGATCCGGCCGTCTGATTTACGTTTTAATACATATCTTTATCACCTAATTAGTTTATTCGGCTGTTTGTTTCTTTCGTGTCAAAGCTAAAGCTTCGTAGCCTTGCCACGTCTCTATCACTAATGTAGCCATCAACTAGATTATAAATGGCTAGAAATACGACAATTTTCAAGGGAGGCTGATGGTTTGTATTTTGCCGTTAGCATGACGTGGTATCAGAGCTAGAGAACAACTCCTTCCAGTTCACAACCCTAATCAATCTGGTTGACCTAACTTTGACGATACTATGTAATAGGCCACTATAAGATACTTCTTGGTCTCACAAAGTATTCAGCGGCAGCCAGTAAAACAGATGGATGTCGAAGTTTATTTTCGCATGTTTCGTTAGAACAAATTCTCTTCGTCGGCTATCGATGATAGGGAGGCTAGTACTGGAGGCCGTTTACCTTGATCATATTGATCTGTTTATATCAGAAACGACACTCCATTTGTGGCTACTGGTAAGGGCCACATGTGCGATTCAAAGTTGACGAGAATAATAGAAAAAAAACGAAAGATTAATTGTACATTGCATTGCTACAAAACTTCATGTATTAGCCGCCGTGTTCCTCTTCCGATCGTGTAGCATCCATTAAAGAAACCACCGAGTTTTTAGGCGTCAACACTGTACACATAGTTGTTGTATAGATTGTATGTATGTATGGCTCCTCTGAACCAAAGCACCTGACGACAGAAAATTAAAAAAAAAAATATATATATCTCAGATCGACAACTTTAAGCAGGCCAGATTCCATGGTTGGCTGTCGATCATCACGTTGATTATCCGGCACATAAATGGCCGCCCGAATTGCCCACATGTAAGGTTGTATTGTAGGAAATATCTTCTTGGTCTGCGATTCTGGCGGCAAAGAAAAATAAGAGCTATCAAGGAAGCTTGGAGTTATACAGATGTCGCACCATTTTCTTATGTATTATATACATATATACATACTATATGCCATATAGCACAGTCCATGATATTAGCTCAATAATACAATAACGCAATGTCTTCTTTGTCTTTCTTTTTTCTATCTTTTCTCCTCACAAACAAAGAGATACAGATACTCTATCATGCTAACACCGCTTCTACCTCTTTACGGGCCTTGCCTTTGAATTTGACGTAGTTAAAAAAAAATAAAAAAATAAAGAGAACAAAGGTTTTAACCGCCCATGGTGGGTGCTTTGATCAACTCCCTAAACGCAGCCGACCTCTTGGCAAACTGCAAAAGATAGAATAAGGAATATCAAATTCGCGTTATATCTTCACGCCCGAGAGTCTTATGGCATCTACAAGAAAAGAGAAAGAAAGAAAAATCGTCTTCTCTATACCGTAATCAAGGCGATGTATCCTGCTACATTACAAGCATAGTGATATACCCTTAAACAACCCTCCTATGTTTCCATTCGAAATGATTACTCCGCATTTTCTGGAACTTAAACAAAATCACACTAGTTATTATAAGATACAAAGATGAAAAAAAAAAAACAAGGAAAGGTTTATGCGCTTTTCAAGCGCGCTAGATTATGCGATCACTTGGCCATAGCTAAAAATCTTTGTCACAGGTGTTCCCTTCACAGTAACAAGGCGACTCCTTGCTTACATGGGCTGCTGAACTCAGAGTTGAATTTATCATGATTATTTCTTATCTCTGTCTCACCATTAAAGTATTAGTCAAGCTTGTATATTATCATATGGTTAAAGTGTCAAAGGGAATAAGTAGTGTTCTTAGAGTAATCACATGTAAGCTTTATGATATGATATCCTTTTCAACTAACGACTATTCAACCTCGATATATCTAGGTACTAAACATAGCCAACTAGTACGTTACAAGTTTTGGTATAGATCTACCATTTCTTCTTCATGTAAGAGGCCGAGGTTAGTTGGATTAGTCGATACACATCTTTGACAATATCACAATTTAGATCAAGATATAACGATAGATTACTATTGAAGTTCTGCGACTAGTATGTCGAAACTCTATGGCATAGTTATGCATATCCTTTTTCAACTCCTATCGCATTTGGTGTGGGTTATAGTCACCTACTTGTAATTTCATGCTACCAAAAAGTTGGGGAATATACTTTTAGAATCAAGCTCAACCTTCTTGATATCATGTTCAATATCCAGCATCTAGAAGACGGAAAGAATGAAATACACGTTCAAAACGCATAGTATATAGCTAAGCATAAACAAATATTATCATCGGAACTACATGTTAAGAAAAAGAAACATATTCACCATATAAACAAAGAGGCCTCTCAGGAACAAGTTATCACCACTTACCTCAAAACTCACGATGACGATATTCCAACAACTTACACTATATCCGATATATAAAAAAAAGCTCGGCTGTAAAAAAACTCTATTCAGTCAGACCTACGCCTAAATAGCGCCTAGAAAACAATCGTTTCACCTTATTTAGCTGATATTACTCAAGTCTTTCCCCTCGCAAACCCCGTAGAGCAACGCTAATCATACCAATGAACTTCATTTATCACCGATCTTTTCTAACCGACAATTGGGTATAGTGGATCGGTATAAGACGTCATGTATATAATACAGGAACCGGCTGACACACCTCTTCCAAACTTCATGTATGGCATTTACTTTCTCCTATGCTTACCACGTCCATGCTTCCCCTTCTTTCACAATCCTATCCTTTAATATTCTCTTGATATTCAAACATAAGATACTTCTACTATGTTTTTTTCCCTCCAATACGCTTATTTTGATATTTGAATTGATGATCTCATGAAATTGTAACTATATGTGAAAATAATAAGCAAGCCCACCCCCATCCTCCTCTGCTCCTGGAAGCTTATGTCTGTGTAGTTGAATCTCGCGTCTGTTTTTAATATCATGCTGAAACACGTACCTGATCCTATCATATATAACAGCAAGAGGTATATCTACACTTACCTTTACACTTCCAAGAATATACTTCAGCTCACATATAATGGCTATTGCAAACAACGCTTGTGTTAAATGTGAAATAAAGAACACAAACGAAAAGCCTACTCTATTTCTCTCCATTATATATACATATGTATATATATGCCTTTATAGCACGATCATATCACCAGATCCCATATTCCTTTACTGTCTCAACAAGAATCCCAAGTTCATGGAACTTCTCCTAGTTTTACTTTCTTCTATTTTGTCTCTTTTCTTCTCGGGCGTAATACACATATACGTACATAACTTCCTA
>RHLR01000691.1:0-15208 GCA_009806335.1 Davidsoniella australis | reverse complement strand
CCTGTCACTGTTGAGAAGTAGGTTGTCCTTCACCTTACATTGTATACTAGAATTAGTTCAGGGCCGTGTATCTTAGGATACCGAGGTGCTACATAGCTGCTATAGCTCCATTTCCACCTTAATAAAAATGAATGAAAAAAAAAAGAAAAAAAAAAAACTCTTGATGGCTTGCCATAATAAATACAATACAGTGTGTATAAATATAGCTACTACTTATAGATAGCGCACTACAAGGGTACGATAACGCCAGATCCAACGAGCTCCTTCCTCATTTGTCAATGAGCCATTGTGAGGTATACCACCCACTGATAATCGATTTAACGATTTCCACAACTACCTCTTGAATTCCACAGCAAAAAGAACATCTCACAGCCGTATTCATCTTGATCTCATTCACACTTATTTATACACTATATTACCAATCAGACCATCGATCGGCATCTTGGCCAGCATATTGATCGCACTGAACGAACCATGGCTGACGAAAAGCGCGCAGACGGCCTTTACAGCAATGACCTCGAGCGTCATCAAAAGAAGCACCGCCGCCATCACCATCACAGCCACACCAGTGGCTTCATGAAGCCGTACCGAATGCGTCGATCGCGCATGTTGCGCATGGTCGGCCTTACCTGTGTTGGCTTCATCGCCTATGCTCAATACAGCCAAATGTACCACTCGCCGGCCTCCCCCACCGTACCGTCTACGGCCGTAGCGCCCTTATCGCTCGAGAAGCTATCTGCGGACCTGGCAAAGTGTGCCCAGCTTAAAGCTAAGCCGACAAACCCAGTCGGTCTGGGCCGCGACAAGAACGCGCGGTACGTCGATGGCCATAAGCCAACGTTGATTAAAAACGCTAAGATCTGGACCGGCGAGCCGGCCGAGGGCACAACGCCTGAGGCTGCGCGAAACGGCACCGGCTTCGACTGGATCGAGGCTGATGTCTTTGTGCAGTATGGCTTGATCCAGCAGGTCGCACCAGGAATATCTCGTAGTGGCCTGCCCTATGACATTGAAGTTTTCGATGCTAATGGCCGCCCATTGACGGCGGGCATCATTGACATGCACTCACACGGCGGCGTGGATGGACTTCCCAGCCTATGGGGAAGCGATGACACCAATGAGATGTCTGCTGATATCACGCCCCAGATGCGTTCTATTGATAGCTTCAACCCGTTGGACCCGCAGCTGCAGGTCATTAAGTCCGGCGGCGTGACCACTAGTCTGGTTCTGCCAGGCTCCGGAAACAACATGGGCGGCGAGGCTTTTGTGTTCAAGCACGCTATCGGCAAGGATGATGGTCGCCCTGAGCTTTCTGCTCGTGACATGCTGGCTGACCCCGATCAGAACTGGCGCTACATGAAGATGGCTTGTGGCGAGAACGCCAAGCGTGTCTATGGCCGTGGCCGCACACAGTCTCCGTGGAGTCGTATGGGCGAGTCTTGGGAATTCCGCCATGCTTTTGAGCAAGCTGCCGATTTGAATCGCCGACAGGATGATTGGTGTGCGGCTGCCGAGGCGAATGGCGTCGATAGCATGTCTGAGTACCTGCCGTGGGATCTCAAGTGGGAAAGCCTCGGTGCGGCGTTGCGTGGCAAGGTGCATGTGAACACGCACTGCTATACTGTTCCTGATCTCGAGGCGTTTGTCGACCATACGCAGGAGTTTAAGTTTGCTGTCCGTGCCTTCCATCATGCACACTCGACGTTCTTAGTGCCCGAGGTAAGTTTTACAACACGAGATAGACAAATCTGCTATTTAACCTTGATACCTGGTGATATATCCTATATACTAACAATGCTGTGTAGATCCTGAAGCGTGCTTGGGGTCCTGAACCTCCTGCTTCAGCTATATTTGCTGAGAACATGTACTACAAGCACGAAGCCTACGTGGCTAGTGAATTCGCTGGAAAGCGTCTCTATGAAAACGGCCTGACGCCCATATACGTTAGTGATAATCCGGTCTTGAACGCTCAACATGTGCTATTCGAGGCCGCCAAGGGCTACAAGTACGGCCTGCCGTACCATGCAGCGCTGGCAGCCATGACGACTGCCCCAGCCCACTATCTTGGGTTTGATGAACGCCTCGGCAAGATCAAGCCGGGCTTCGATGCTGATATTGTAGTTTGGGATAGCGATCCACTGTCGGCTGGTGCTGCGCCGATCCAAGTCTGGATCGATGGTGACGCCCAGTTCAAGGATCCCGTCTTGCTGGAAAAGGAAAACTATGAGCCAGCCAAGCAAGATGTCAAACTGTTGGCCGATGTTGACGAGCCAGTAGCGCTTGGTGATATCGTCTTTAACGGTGTCTCGACTGTGCTTCTATCTGGCACAGAACCAAAGACTGCGACTGCTGGTGAGTCATTTACTGTTATCGTGTCCAATGGCAAGATCACGTGTGTTGGTACTTGTGCGGCCGAAGCAGCCGCTGCCACCAAGGCTCGCATTGTCACTCTAGAGAACGGTTATCTGACCAACGCGTTCACTGCTATTGGAGGTGCTCTGGGCCTGGAGGAAATCACCTCGGAGGGCTCTACGTCTAACGGTAGAAGCAACGAGTTCAGCCGTGCTGTCGATGGACTTTTGTTGAACACGAAGAAACTCCATGAGGCCGTCAAGTATGGTGTCACCAAAGCCATTAGTGCGCCTTCTCGCTTCGGCGCTTCTGTAGGCTTCAAAACGGGTGCTTTCAACGTGCTTAAGCCAGGCGCAGTATGGGCCGATGGCGCTGCCTTGCATTATCCCCTGGATGAAAGCGTCAAGGGCATCTCATCGACCGGTTCATTATCAGTTGGAATTGCTCGTTTACGTTCAAAGCTCCTCAAAGCCGTTGCTGCTTCTTTTGAAACTAAAACTGCTGCTACCGCTTCTACCGATGAATTCTCCGAGGAAGCTTTCTTGGCCAAGGCTGTCGCTGGTGAAACTGCCCTCGTCCTGTCCATCCAAAGCGCCGATATCATCGCTTCCGCGCTATCCCTCAAGAAAACAATCGACGACGCACTGCCTGCGGGAACTAAGTTGCGTCTGGCTATCCTAGGCGGTGCCGAAGCACATCTCGTGGCCGATGAGTTGGCAGCTGCCGATGTCGGCGTCATTCTAGCGCCTATTCAGTCCTTTGGTGTCGGATGGGAGGAACGCCGTGCCCTAACCGGTGCTCCGCTGACCAATGGAACGGCTGTGGATCGCC
Organism: Davidsoniella australis; assembly: GCA_009806335.1. NCBI lineage: Eukaryota > Fungi > Ascomycota > Sordariomycetes > Microascales > Ceratocystidaceae > Davidsoniella > Davidsoniella australis. Next base: position 12,025 of record RHLR01000691.1, on the reverse strand, counting down.
TAGTCGCCGCTGGTGTTACTACGGCGTTTGGTCTGTACGAAGATTGGGAGTTCCGTGTCTTGTCCGTCATGGCGGGTGTGGCGCATAACAACGGAAAGGCTGCGGGAATTTCTGAGTCTGAGGCGCTAGACTTGGTGTCGACTAATGTGTACAAGGTTCTTGGACTACCCGTGCCTGAGTCTTTGAATGAAGGCCATTTTGTTGTTTCTGAAGGTAGTCCACTACAGATTGCCTCACGTATCAAGGCTGTTGGCCAGGGTGATGATGATGTATTGGTGTTTGTCTAAGTCTTAGTATCATCTGTGATCATAGGTAGAGATGTAGATATCACAAATAGTGTATAACTAATCGAATTATTCATTCCACTATTGTTCGAGTTGACAGATTGATAAAGATAAATTGATAAGATGAAAACTATCTCTTGATGTCTGTACAGAGTTCACAACATCCCAAAATAAACAAACATCTTTAGTTGAGCGGAGTCTCACACTCTAGCATGGAAAGCGTAAAGTTGAAGCTACGTGTTAGTACCTTTATGTCTAAGCGGTAAGCTGGACGCGGGGGAATGGCCGGCGGGACTTGCATGATTTCCTCCCAGGGAAGATCCATATATCGGTTCTGGTAATGGTACCCGCGCATAGAGTCCATGTTCGAATTTTTAGTAGCCCGAGCAAACGACTGATGGACACACGTGGGACGTCCATTTACAAGAGTCCAGAGCTCGACAGCCAGATCGGTGGCTACGAGAGTCGGGAACCAGTATGGCTTGACCAACAACACGTACCGGGTCGACGTGTGTTTCAGCCACATCCGCGCCCGCTCGTGGAGACCGAAGGTCCCTGCGAAGCCAACGTGACCGCCAAATGCGACTTCGCAGATGAGCCGTGGCAACGATGGCTGTATCCCGCGAGCGAGATACGAATCACAGAACGCATGACCAATCACATCTCCCCGGACGTTTCCCTCCGAGTCCCTAGAGTGATATAGAGGCAGTCGGGTTCGGGACCGAACGAACGTCGGTAGGTTATAGCAGGGCAACTTCATGAGCTTGGTGTACCACTGCTTGGCTGAGAGCGCAAGAGTCGTGTGTAGATACCCTACCTTCATGAAGTGAACCCGCCTGTCGCCTCCGTACATTTGCATAGTCGTCTGGAATATACGGAGTTGACTAGGATAGAGAGTCAACGAGCCATAGGTGTCCATGGCCTCGGAGATATCCTCCGTAGGTGCATCGACGAAGCCCCAAGTCCTATCTTCAAGTGCAGCCTGGTAGCGTCTCGGGCAGACACGGCCCTCGTGGTCGAGTAGCCACCCGGCTTCTTCACAGAAGACTCGTTCCAATTCGTCAAAGTCTCGATAGACTATACATGGCTTGTCCACAACTATCAATACGAATATTAGTAAATAAACAACGAGAAAGCATACGTAGTGAATACTAACCCTCGTGATCGCCAAGCAAGGGGCCAAGTGGGCTTCCATTAGGGAACACGGCAGGAGGCTCTCCATCGCCGACATCGAAGCTATCATCCGGCACCGAGGCGTACATCGACTCGTCGTGGATCAGGATATCCTCTTCTTCTTCATCGTCGGGGGCGTAGAAGACACTGTCAGAGTTTTCGGAGCCAACCTAAGGCTCTTCTACTGCTGTAGCGTTTTGTGAGGGGGTCTTGGGAGACGAGCCTCCGGCCCATCGACCATGGCCAGCATTGCTAGGAGTCCAGTGGAGGTTGCTAGAGATGCCTAGCGAGCTAGATGGGTTAGAGTTGACATATGAATTACTCATTGTTTTGACTGTAGTCCAAATAAAGAGAAGTTCATGAAGAACGAAGAAACGAAAACAAAGAAAATGAAGTAGGATAACGATTTGTTTATATAGTCTTTAGAGTGGAGACCTGCCTAGACGCAAATTGGATAGTTACTATATCCATTACTGCCTTTCACTCTACTACTTGGAGGTAAACAATAACAGAAGATAACATGAAACAAAACAGTCACATTGGGGATGATATTAAGAGTCGAGTTGTTTATTTGTTGTGTATTAGTATCTTGGTACCTACCGACTTTCTCAGTCATCGAGGCTTGCCATGTCAACAACGGAGCTCAACCCCGTCACGACTCACTGTGAGATATTTGACGCCCTTGTACGGTTTGACGTTTTCACCCAAACCTTTAGAGCGTCTTTGGTCCAAAATAATGCTCTCTACCTTAAGGCCACTTGCTAGCCATCCCTTTATTGAAAAGCTGGCCATGGCGGAGCTGGGCATGAGTATCTTGTTCTGAGCCACCTTGTGCATATCTTTTTCATCTGAGGCACCAGCCCCCGAAGCTGCTGAAAGCTCAGCCTTGGCGGCAGCTCCGCGCTGGTACGGTGCGTCAAAGTCGTAGAGTCCATTAGTTGATGCGGCATCATCGTCCTCGTCCTGGATGGCATGGCCCTGTACAGTGCAACGCAGCCCGAAATACCCTGCGCCATTGAGCTCCTTACTTGGAATCTTCCATTCTAGTACTCTGTCTGCGGCATTGAATGCAGCATCCCCTCGACTAGGCCGAATCTCAAGTAGATTTTTGACTTCATCTGAAAAGGGGATATTCACAGAGAGATCTTCTAGAGCGGTGGGGGCAGGTGACGATGGGGCATTTCGTCCGCCTGGGCGAGATAATGACAAAGAGCCACTGCTACTAGTGATGAATGTTTTGTTGACTGATACCCGTACCTCAAACTCGGAGCCCGTCCGTCCCAGCCCAGTTTTGATCTCAATATTGACTGGGAGTTTGAGGTTATTTGAGGATATGCTTGTACTCTTGGAACTACTGAACGGAAGCATGTCCACCTCATAGCTAGCTAGAATGAATCGGCCATCGGGTGGAATGAAGCTGAGCTCGCCGGGCCGTTCTTTCCAGCGCTGTAGACGCACGCAAGGGTGGAAAACAGGCAACTCCATGATCTTTGCAATATTGTGTTTGCCCGATGGACTGGTCATAGTGAGCAATACATCAGGGACACCAGACACTTTTGAGGTAAAGGCAATCGTGCCGTGAACAAAGGCAGCAAGAGGCCGACCTGAAGGCGCAAGAGTGACGGAGAGCGATTCGACAACGTCACAGTACATTTCGTTTGACGTATGACGCACGTTTGCTCGACGCCAGGGCAACGCCGGCGTGTTTGTAGGCACAAGCGGAGGCGGATTCAGGCGAGAAAACGGAGAGGTAAAGGAGGGATTTCTATAAGCAATCTGGTCAGCACGGGTTTCTTTCTCTCTCTTTTTCGTCGCACATAACATCGTCATCGTCATAAAGACTAGGGTCTACCATACGTGGGGAGCGTTATGCTGCCAAGAAGCTTGTCCATCCAGCCCTCGACCTCCACCAAGTCGCGAAGAGCATTGGGCTCTGTAGTATTGACGGTGCCGGCATCGCACATTTCATTGAGTAGCTGCGCAACTATCTCGTAGTTCTGCTCCAGCTTGACCGACAGCAGTGGCGCGCCAATGAACTCTTCCAGGGCGTCGACGATGCGGTGGATGAACTCGAGGACAACAAGCGGCTCGATCTCCTCCGAGGCTGTCGCCATGAACAAGAGATTATCATGGCGTAGACTGAATAGGAGCGTTGGTGGGTTCGTACTCGGAAGGTATATCAAATTAGGTCGCGGTGTCGCGTGGGCTAGATAGAGCGGCAGAAGCGTCGTCGCTGATGGTGGGCGGCCGCCGTAGACATGTGATAGGACTGGGTTGCTATAAGTGAGGCAGAGGTTAGCGGGATAATAGACAGTGGTATTTGGCAGGTGAAGACTTGCTTTCTCTCGTCAAACACATGCACAGACTCGATGATGCCATTCATGGTGGCTATTATATGCAGTGGCCTGTGAATATGGGCTTGAATTAGGATGGAAGCTTGCTTGTTGTATGGAGAGCAACAAATTGCTTCAGTAAGCCAACAACTGGCGATTAGCGTGTGATTGTGCTATCAGATAGTTAAGTTGCACAGTAAATCCAAGCTCCAAAGCTTCCGCCTTCCGCAGTATAGGCGCCAAGACCACTGTAAATGCCACTACAGCTTAGCGATTATTAGGGGAGCCTTGCGCTGGCGGGGTCCTGTAGACATGCAGCCAATCAGCATCCACTTGGCTTTCTTATACTGAAGCCTTGCAAGGAGCGAATGCTGGAAAACCAAGGTGAAGCTGCGACCAATATTCCCGTATTCCCACAACCACACATTCGAATTCCATCTTGCTTTGCGCTCTACGTTCAATTCTAGATCATGAGTAATCGAAACACACCAGTCAATCAACTTGGCGAGCCGAACAAGCTGAGCCAGGTAGAAGAGGATTGCATGCCATGCAAACTCATCGGTGCGTCTTCCCAAAGCCAAGCTCGTGCGATCAAAAAAATCATGCTGACAAGCTGCTAAAAGGAAGCGGTGCTTTTCTAACTCTGTCGGGAATCAACTACTTTACCGGCATGAACCAGCTCGAGAAACGCCAGGCCGAGATTCTTCGCAGTGGCTCAATGTTCGGCATGCGCAGTCGCCGTGCCGGCATTGCAGGCCTCTCATTCGGGCTTGCATATCTCGGCCTCTATCGCCTATTCATGTGAAGAAATGCTTGATTCAAGAAATCTAGGCTAGTTCCTGTGTATTTATAACTCATATTGTACAAATATCCTGCATTTTCATCGTTCGGTTTTCTCTTTATATACTCACATACTGCTTGCTATAAAAGCTCGTCACCGGTTTTGGCTTATAGCTTAATGTTTTTCTTGCCAGCTCTATTTGCTAATGCTGCAACTTTTAAGTGGGGTCCTGCAGACTTTCACAAGCAAGCTTCAATGAATTATTCTCGACGTCGGTCTTGGCTCTGATCATTGTATTTGCCCTTCTCACTTCATTATCATCTTGTTTCATCATCATACGTGCTTTATCTTGCATCTAGAACTCTACACTCCACAGTCTGCTACCGTAAAACCCCCATAATCGACTTCAACCCGCTCTTCTACAGCATTATAGCATGGCCATCACCATTATCAAGCCCCAACCGGCGGGCAGTAAGCCCAAGCCAGTCGCAGTATCACGCGCTGATCAAGAATATGACTCTGATTCAGATGCTGGTGCGGATAGAGAAGGCGATATCACCATGAACGAAGATCAGGATGAAGAAGAAAACGAGAACCACATCGTCACTCCCGGCTATGTCATCACAGATGATACACAGTTCATGAGGTAGGCTAAGTCAGCCCTTACACCTCAATATCAAATACTAACTTTAGTTCTACAGAGGTCACGGCACCTACATATTGCCAGGTTCAACAGACATCATCTCATCAGTAGCAGGCACCGTCCAACGTACAAACAAGCTGCTTTCAGTACGGCCCCTACGAGCTCGGTACACACCCGAGATTGGTGATCTTGTAGTTGGTCGCATTGTCGAAGTTCAGGCAAAACGCTGGCGCGTAGATGTTGGTTCCTCACAATTAGCCATTCTACAAATCAGCGCTATCAACTTACCAGGCGGTATTCTGCGCAAGCGTACCGAGACAGACGAGCTACAAATCCGCTCCTTCTTCGCTGAGGGAGATCTGCTCGTTGCTGAGGTCCAGATGCTACATCAAGACGGCGCGGCCTCTCTACATACCCGCTCGCTCAAGTATGGCAAGCTCCGCAACGGTGTGTTCTTGTCATTGACTGGAGTCGGTGGTGGAGGTGGCGTCGTCCGCTCCAAGCGACAGGTGTGGACAATGAATACGGAAAACGGCGGTGGTCACATACATATCACCCTTGGTGTTAATGGATACATCTGGATCAGCAAGCATAGCGATTCTAGCTCTGACCCCACGGCAGCCGACGAGACGGGCTTCAACCGCAATGAGGAGACAAATCAGACCGTCTATTCAAGTCAAAACGACCATATCGATGTTGCGACTATGCGTGAAATCACCCGTCTGCGTGTCGTTGTCTTGGCTTTGGTTGAGAACGGTCTCAAGGTTGACGAGGTTTCAGTCACGCGGGGCTATGAAATTGCTGTTGAGATGGGCCGTGAGGTAGATGACGACGATATTTACATGGGCGGCGAGCGTGGAAAGCGTCTTGCACAGGCTCTTCTTGAAAAATAAATATAGACACAAATGGAACCTTTTGGGTTGTCACCAACTTGGTTAGTTCATAACAATACATAATACGACGAACAAATACTAGAAAATGAAAATCGTGTTGTATTGGTCAGTATATTAGATACAGATTGATTTCAACGATAGATGCGCTCTCAAAGAATAGGGTTACTGGCAACCCCTGTGCGACAGCCGATCGGCTATCGTTTGTGAAGTTAGAGCCTTTTACCCAAGAGCGCCTTGGCGATGTGGCTATCGAGCACATGCCTCGGCAAGATGATTTCCTTATAGTTGGTTCAAGTTGTTTTTGTTTATTGATGCTATTTGCTATGGGATGCTGACTGTAGCCCATCCTGAGTCTTGGGATATGTTTAAATACAGCGAGAGACACATGCTTTTAGCTATACAGAACCGCCTATCATCTACGACTATAGAACGCTCAAACTGAGGACAAGATTGGAACACTGAATCGGCCCCCTAGAGTTTATCCACTAATTCACTGACAGCACTTTGACGTGGCATTGTAAGTCGGATTCGGAGAGACAGATTGTCCGCCTGTCAAACGCTAAAGGTCAAAGAAGTTGTTTTTGGAGAGCTTTGGCCTTTGCCTATTTGAAGCAGAATTTGTAGTAGTAGAGGCGGATTTCAACTAGCCGACTCTCCATATCGCAGTCAGTTGCAGTTGTATTTACATATCTGTAGAGGCAAAAGCAAGCAATTTAAACAAACACAAAGTTCCACAGGACACATTCAGAAATTTCCCCTTGATTCCGTCTTTTCGTTTCTTTTTATTTACATCTCAATTAGATCTCGCAATATCGGAAGATATAAAACCTCGCGCACCTCTATTTTGATCTGCCATCCATCTTCAACTTAATGCAGCCATCTACCGCTTAGTAAGCATAGCTCTTATTTACTTACCTTTACTTACCACCATGTCTGCCACATCAGATCCGCCTGCGCCACCAGCCGAGATTCCGGCTTACTCGACGGCGTCTATCGAAGACATTCCCACCACAGTGAAAAAGGTTCGCAATGCCTACCGTACACTCCGGTCGCGTGATGTCGACTTCCGCATTACCCAGTTGCGCAAGCTATACTGGGCTCTCGAGGACTACTCGCCTCTAATCTGCAAGGCGCTACACGAAGATCTGCGCATGTCCGAGTTCGAGGCGCACCTTAGCGAGCTCGATCTGTGCAAGAGCCTGATTCTGAACATGCTCAAGAACATCCGCTCGTATACCGCCGACGAGAAGGTTCACGATCTGCCCGTTGCCGCGCTGCCGATGCATGTGCGCATCCGCAAAGAACCGCTGGGAGTGGCCCTGATAATCAGCCCGTATAACTTCCCCATCCAGCTCTCTATTGCTCCCATGGTCGGCGCTATTGCTGCTGGCTGCGCTTTGGTGCTCAAGCCCTCCGAGGCTTCACCCGCTGTCTCGGCTGTTCTGGAGCAGATGATCGCAGCTCGTCTTGACCCCGAGCTATACACTGTCGTCAACGGCGAAGTGGCCGAGACAACAGCACTACTGGAGCAGAAGTGGGACAAGATCTTCTACACTGGAGGTGGTGCCGTAGCCAGAATCATCTCCAAGAAGGCCGCGGAAACTTTGACGCCCGTATCGCTGGAACTTGGTGGCCAGAATCCCGCCTTCATCACCCCCTCAGCCAATATTGAACTCGCAGCTCGCCGGATGATGTGGGGAAAGGCCCTAAACAACGGCCAAGTCTGCCTATCGCAGAACTATGCGCTAGTCTACCGTCCATATGTGGACGACTTCATCCGGGCCCTCCAGAACGAGTACACCAAGATGTTCCCCGGCGGCGCCCGTAACAGCCCCGATCTTTCGCGCATCGTGAATGCTCGCCACTTTGCGCGTATCAAGAGTTACCTAGACCAAACCAAAGGCAAGATTGTGTTAGGAGGCGAAACAGACGAGGCGTCGCTGTACATCGAGCCGACGGTCGTGCAAGTTGACAGCGAAGATGATGTTCTGATTCAGAACGAAACATTTGGCCCCGTATGGTCGATTCTACCGGTTGATTCTATTGATGAAGCCATTGAAATTGTCAACCGTGTTGATCCTACACCGCTGGCCTGCTATCCTTTCGGAAACAAGGAAGACACTGAAAAGAGTAAGCCCTACTACACGGATATATATTTATATCAAAGATACACGTGACTCATGCTAACAAACCCATCTAGTCATGCTCAATGTTACTTCTGGCGGTGCCACTATCAATGATAGTTTCATGCATGGCTCTCTCGATTGTGTTCCATTCGGCGGTGTTGGTACAAGTGGCACAGGAGCTAGCCATGGCCGACCAGGCTTCGACGCCTTCACCCATCGTCGTTCCGTCATCTCCAACCCAAGCTGGACCGACCGTTTATTACGTGTACGATACATGCCGTACGACTGGTCTGCGCTAAACCAGCTAAGACTTGTAGGCCCTAAGCCTAACTTCGACCGTAATGCCCGTGAATATCGTGGTGTCTTGTACTGGATCAAGTTTGTTTTCAGACTGGGCGGAACGACGATTGCTAGTGTCGTTTCGAGATGGGTGGCTGTGATAGCTGCTACTATTGCGCTAGCGAACAACAAGTCGGGCAACGGTGAACTATCTTTGAGTTCTATCAAAGCATCTATCTCATCTTTGCTGAAGAGGTAGGCCGGCTACGATGACGGTCCAACGTGTTTTTTTCTTTTCCCTTTTAGTCCTAGTATCGACTATGTAATGAGCATATACCTATAATTCACCAATATTGCACCCTTAATTTATTTTGTACATGAGACCAAGAATTGTGAATGTTGAAATAAGTTTCTTATCAATGTCCTTTTTTATTTTTTTTTATACACACCAGACTTGCTTCACCGTTTTGAAGACAGAGGTCGGCTTCTTTGTCCTTGCTTTAAAAGCTAGGAAATGGAAATATGGAAAGGGGACCAAAAAAACCCATAGCAAAAGAAACAAGTACGTACTTCTACAGAAATATTACAAGGAAGATCATCCACAAAGAGTCGTAACCAATGCCACTAGGCTACAATGTAGATAACCTTCGTTATGGAAAAAAAGAAAGAGATGGCAATCCAAAGCTAAGTCACGGCTCCCAAAAAAGCCTATCAAGCATCGTCATCCAATCTCTCTTCTACGTGAGTTCCAGCCGTCTTCCTCTCCGATCTACCGAACTCCCACGGGCACTCTCTCCTTCTCGGCAGACGGGGTAGCCTTTCCAGCGCCCAGCTCAGGCATCTGAGCAACAGTCGAATCAACGCCGACCTGCGAAGGGGCAATGCCAGTAGTCTTAGTAAGGTGTTCTTCGATGACGGCAATACCGTCGATCAAGGCGCCGGTCTTCTCCTTTTCGGAATCGATAAGGGCGGATTTATAGCGGATCTCGCTGAGTTTTAGGGAGCGGTCGGGCGTCATGCTCCATTCCTGAGGCCACTTGGGGTTCGATACCCATTTGTGATGACGGGTGTCCAGAGGGACGTCTTCGAAGGTATCTTTGGGGTCCTAAGGTAAGGCTAGTCAGATAAAGCCGATAGTGGAGACTGGTCTTTCCGGAGAGACTACGGAAAGAAAGAGGAGGGGGGGGAGCATACCTTGGCTTCAGCTATCAAGCGGTCGACCTGCTCAGATAGGAAACGCTTGTTCTGTGCCTGGTGAGGGAAACTCTCGCAGCTCATCTTGATGAAGTGTGTCTGGGGGTTGTACCGAACGCCAGCCAACTTAGCCAGCTTGCTTTGCTGCACCGGCGTCAAGCCTAGATCCTGCGTAGAGAACTGCACGACGACCTTGCTCTCAGCCGGGTGTTCTTCACCGAGATACGTCGTGTAGCGAAAACGTAGTACTTGGCTATCCTTAGGCGGTTCATAAGGCTTTGCATAATCTAAAGCCTCAAAAGTTAGTTATCCCAAACAAAGAAAAAAAAATTTTAGAAAAAGGCCAAACGATGGATGATTAGGAAATGGAACATACTGGCTAGCAAAGGCATTTCCCAAGCCATAACACGCATATATTCTCTTTCCTCGCGGATTTCCTGGAGTTTCGCATGAGCCAAGGAGAGATATCGTTTTCCTCAAACTTATCGCCTTCGATATTATGCGTCAAAGTATCTGGATCGTCCGGATCAAACCAATACGATCGAGGTGTCGGCCGAACCGGTTGTTTATGCACCGGCATATCCACCATACGATCACCCAACCGATCCAACGCGCGCGAAACCTGCTCCAAATCCTGCTCACTCAACGCCCCTTCACCCTGAGTGAAGATTTCCCGTAGCTCACTCGGCCACCGTTGCACTGTCTCTGAGGCGTTGACGTTCTTGTTGACAATGTAGTCGTCCTTGGGCTCGGTTAAGGCGCGCTTCTTGGTCGAACCGCCCTCGCCGTCGCTGGATGCGGCGTGTAGTCGTGCGCTGGTCGAGAGTTGGGCAAGCCGGTTGTATCGTGGACGCAATGAGGCAGCGCCGTTGCGCGCTAGATAGCGCAGAGCCCGTGCGGAGGACGCCATAGTCGGATAAGTTGTATGTTATGGAATAATGCGCAGATCGGATTCGTCAGGCCTGATACAAGGTAGTCAAGTCCTGGAGACTGAGGATAAACAACCGAGTCCGGTCTTGGGTCTGGGGCAGATTCGTCGTCGTCAAGCTCGATGGAAGAGAAGAGGCAGAGGCTGAAAGTCTTGCTTAGTAATGCCCTCAACCTGATATCATAACAAATCGCCAATTCCGCTCCCAGAACTTCTTCAATTCCTCGTCTCTTCCTCGATTTTCGTGATCTTGCAGAACCGATGCCAGGGCTGGGAAAAGTTTAGGTTTGGCGGGCTATGCGGCTTGTGATTGGTCAATTAGCTCTCTAGAACTCAGAAAAAGTGTGGAGAGACATTTCGTCCTCAAGTAGTTCTCTATCGATAATGAATTGAGGGTTAGTGTTTATAGACCCTAATATCGCATGACGTTGTCGACTAACAAGCTTGGATGATATCAAACAAACTTCTGGCTAGCTCTAAAAAAGTTACTCATATCCATACTATTCTCCCTTGTCTCCTTGACTTCCCATATACATAATCCATACATCTTCAATATCAATCAATACTAAGAATAACCAATAACACACTAAACTACTAAAAAGAAGATCTCACCTACCACCATGACACAAAACCCACCATCACGCTACTGCTTCGTAACCGTCGGTGCCACGGTAACCTTCAGCGCTCTTCTCGAAGCCATAACCAAGCCATCTTTCCTCAGTGCCCTCGTAGCTCGCAAGTTCACACATCTAACCGTCCAAACGGGTCGAGACCACGCCTCGTTTCTTCAAAACTCCGTGCCTGCCATCGAAGCCCACGGTCTCGTCGTCGATTGTTTCGATCTACGGGATTCGCTGGCTCCGGATATGGCATTATGTCGAACTGAAGATGGACGTAATCTTGGTGTGGTGATTTCTCATGCAGGTAAAGTTATCAATCCTTGGTTTTTCAAATCCTTTTTTTGTTTAATTGTTTTCTTGGTGTTTGGTTGACTGATGTTAGTATATGAATATGATTATGGATTTAGGTACTGGATCTGTACTAGATGCCATGACGGCTCAAGTCCCCCTTGTTGTCGTTCCTAATGACGCTTTATTAGAAAACCATCAAGCTGAGCTTGCCAAGATGGTCGAATCACGACAACACGGCATCTCAGGAACTTTATCGTGAGCCAGACTATTCCCCTTCCCCCCCCTTATTTGCGACTTGGCTACTCATTATGATACTAGTGACTAAAACAAAACTAACTATATCTTTTTAGTACGCTCAAAAGGATTTAGAAGATGGTCTTAAAGATATCAATTTATATTTTTAAAGCTAGACTTGAAGAGTTGTGGATTATTATAGAATAGAGGGGTTGTTTGACTTCAATTTATGTATGTAAAAGTATC
>RHLR01000690.1:0-15210 GCA_009806335.1 Davidsoniella australis | reverse complement strand
TAGAACCATTGTTCAAATCTTGCCTGTGTATATTCCTTGAACCACCTGTACGCTCCTGCTATAGACATTGAGTGTTTCAGAGTGCATTTGGCGGAGACTTTTGCTAGTGCATCTGCTTTCTCATTGCCACTGATTCCCTTGTGCCCTGGAGTCCAGATGCAGTAGACCTTTCTGCCTGTCAGCCCATTTTTCAATGTCTGAATAAGCTTCTTGGCCTGGTCAATTGCCTCTTGAGAGGATCCTGCCTTATTGTGTGATCCGTTTATACGAGATACCGTGGCCCTGTTGTCAAGGCAGATCCAGATGCTTGTACACCTGTCTGTCACTTTCGGGGTGAGGCCTTTGAGTCCATGTAGTATCGCGAATATTTCGGTGTCTATGACCTCTTTCCATCTGCCTCCTGAGTATGATCCCTCCAGGATAGTTGTTAGTCCTTTTTCGGCAGTCCATCCAGAGCCTATCCATCCCTCGGAGCTTTTGGAGCCATCTGTGTATAGCTAGATGTCGGAGGAAGGGCAGGTTTCCTTGTGTAGCAGGTGTGCCACTGCTGCTAGATCTTTTCCTTGTCCAGTGACCACCACACTCGCCGGTGGGTTGTCAGTTGTTCTAGGGAGGCCTTCTAGTTGCCCGTACCAGTTTTTAAAGTGGGATTCCAATGTGATTTGTTCAATTATGTAAAGTAATGCAAATAGTAGTTACATGTATGTAGTAGTCATGGGTTTTGTATACCATAAACAATTCAATCAGTATCTTATCAGATTATCTCTCTGTCAGCGAACCCTGTCAAACCCCGGTTGAAGAAAATCCTGCGAAAAGATAATTAATTAAGGCCTAGTTTTAGGCATATTGAAATAGACATAGACATGTTTTTGTTTCATGAAAGGGGCGTTTCCTTTTTTTTTTTGTTTTTTTTTTTGTTTTTTTTTTGTTTTTTTTTTGTTAACTAACTAAAGTAGCTAATAACTAACTAGTTAATTATTATTATTCTTTTTTCCATCGTATTAACAACGACAATCCTTGACAAAACGCGTCTCAGTGCTCTAAAAAGAACAGAAAAAAAGCCATTGCGCAAAGTTATATCATTTGTTAAAGTCACTAAGTGTTTGGGAAACTATTCGCGCTGTCTTTTTAATCTTTACTTTTTATGCCTTTGGTTGTTTGCATCTTTAACTATTGCGGAATTGCTTCGATTCCAGTGACTGAAATCAGTTCTATATTTAAATTAACTAGCATTCCGCCATTGATACGTCGAAATCGTACCCCTCAATATATATAACCAACATCCGAATAAGCAGCAGTTAAAACACGCAATCTTATCTTGACATCGTCATCGTCATAATCGCCATGACGAGCGAATCAGAACCAACTCTACCGCCTCTCCCGGCCATATACAGCAGCAGTCCCGTCACCCATACTCCCATCTGCAATCCACGAAAACGTGCTCTGCAGCGCGAAGAGTGCCATCCTCTCAACATCACCACGTCCAGCGACCCCGCCATCTTCTCTAGCGACGACGATCCATCTCTCGAAAGCTACGCGCCGTCAAGCGAGCGACGCAAAAGGCGCCTTATCGGATCCTGGTACGAGCATAATGCCGCCGCGACCATATCGTCATCCGACTCGATCTTTGGCGACGATTGTCCCGTGACTCCTGCATCTTCGCGCCGTCCGGTTGCGCGCCGCATCTTCCAGCGCGATTTCGATAGCGGCATATTCCTGGCTAGCGATGGCGGATTGTCGACAGACGAGGATTCGCTGTCAATGCCGCCGCCTCCGATGCTGCCGAGATCGCGTCGGTTGACCCTCGGTACTAGTCATTGTGTTTCCATGGCCGAACAGGCTGCCCGTCGCATTATCGAAACCTGCGTAGATGAAGGCAAGGAGTCAATTGACCTATCGTAAGTCTAGGCCTGTTTCCATTCACTTCCAATCCTTGTCCACTGCCCTGCAGCGCTGCAGCTAATAACCGTGCCGCACGAACCACATCTAACCACGCATTCCTTTGTCTCACCGTCATGCAGTGGGTACAATCTAGAGACCATCGATGACGATTCGCTCGTCCCCATCACTACTTTCACCTGCATCCCCACCGTCATTGATGGGGCGCCCTTCGAGCCCAAAGATCCGGAAATCAAGCTCGTGCTATCCAACAACCGCCTTCACAGTCTTCCCGGAGCCGTTCTCGATATCGACAATCTTACATATCTCAGTTTGCGCGGTAACAAACTGACCGAACTCCCCGCCTGTCTCGATAAGCTCAAAAACCTCGAGACTCTCAATGTGGCCCTCAACAAGCTACGCTATCTGCCCAAGTCTCTGCTTAATCTGCTCGGAAACAACTCCAAGCTCAAGAATCTTTTGGTTCATCCTAACCCCTTTGTTCAGCCCGACTCTGCTCCCTCGCTAAAGGGTCTCAATTTAGACGACTCCATGTCTGCATGCAGCAGCAAGACTGCCTTATACCTGGCCCGTTCAACAGCTCAGTATCTGACGGCATCAGGTCGGGTTTGCTCAAAGATTCACCTTCCACTACTCGCCGGACCTTCGTCCATCCCTTCGGACGGCGACGAACTAGATGCTGATCCCAAATATTGTTTTTCTCCAAGCGAAAACGTCCCCAGTTTGATCGAACTGGTTCTCCGTCAATGTTACAACAGCTCGCATCTCCGTGATATGCCAAAGTTTATCGAAGGCGACGAGTTTCTGCACATTCGCCGCTTGCTCGAGAAAACGCAAAAGTCTCACGATCAGCGCGGCAGTAACTGCTCGTGCTGCAGGAAGCGCTTCGTCATGCCTGCCGTACAGTGGCTGGAGTGGTGGGCTGTCGCTGACGGTGTGCCTCTGCAGGGCGAAGGGAGAAGGCCTCTCGTCACTACGAACGGAAACGGTAGTATTGCCATTCCGTTCTTAGCTGAAGGCTGTACTTGGAATTGCAGACCTCAACAAATTTCATTTGGCGCGTCTTTGGACTCTCTAAGAAAGTAAAAGGTCTATCTATCTAAAATATTAGCAAAGCATATGCGCTTATATGTTTGCCTATTCACGATTTCTAATCTGTATCTATCTACATTAGTATCAGAGCTAAGGTTGTGGAGGTTCATTAGCATTCATTATCATGCTTGCATTTATTTCATTACGATATTTTGTATTTTTTTCTTTTTTCTCAGCCTCAGAGCTTTTCTATTGCCGTTAAGCTCATCACCGGCATAGTCATTTTCATAGCTTTTACTTGCTATCTGGCCGGGCCACGAAGTATTGGTCTATATGATGTATTATATAAATAGTAAAATATAACTATATGCTGTGCGTATTCTAGTTGGCCAGCAACTTGATACTGATTATGCCCTTCTAGTCCCAATCATCGTCACTATCGCTGTCTCCGCCTCTTCTTAGATTTGAGGACTTGATTCCCTTTTTGAAGAACTTCTCCTCCTCGGCATCTTCGGCATCTCTTCTACGCTTGATGACACGCATATCAGTATCCGGGATTGCGCCAGTCTCAACGAGGAGATTGTCGATGAACATCATGTTCACGCGACGCCCGCCAACAGTCGCTAGGGTCACCACTTGCTTGACGATGTCTCCCTTGCTATACACCAAGATAGTCGGGCAGTTAATTTCAGGGTAATTCTCGATTGCTTTGTTTGCTTGCATCTCACAAAACTTGATGTCAGCATACTCAGATGCTGCCTGTCGCCAGAGTTCACCCAAGATTTTTGACTCCACATTTGAGCCTGTGGATGATGTGAGATTAACATAGACAGGACCCTTTTCGGATGCTTCCGTTACTTCTCGGGAGTAATCTGGTTTCAAAATCGGATATACACTGCCGTGGGCAGATTTCTTTTGTAAAGAAGCAATCTCCGCCATGCGCTTTGCCTTGTAGATCTCGATGAACTCATCGTCTTCCTCCTCCTCGAGTTCGTCAAGTTCGTCTAGGTCTTTGCCCTCAAGGCGGTTTTCGTGTGCGAGAGTTCGGGCTTCAAGTAGAGCTTCTTCGATCATGGGCGTAGGACTAGGAGGCTTCTCAGGGATGATTTTGTGCTGTCTCAGAATGTCGTTCCTAATTTACACATTAGACACTATGGTGTACATGAAGCTATCGCACAAGCTATAGCTTGTCCAGCCTACCATTCGGTATCGGCGTCGGGATCGTCAATCGGGACGGCGATACGTTGATCCATTGGTGCAGCCATGATTATTTGTATTTGTGATAGTGCCGGCGTGAAGGTGGTTTATCGAATAATTTTACAATGTAAATGATTATAAACAAAGTTACACTTCAATGTAAACACCTAGCAAGGTCGAGTGATAGATAGCCTTGTCTCGTCAGCCTACTTTGATCTACTTTGTTTAGCTCTCCTTTTCACATGCCCCTCTATGCCACTTAGCTTAACGACATGCATATTACCCCATATTAACGTTACTCTACA
The DNA here is from genome assembly GCA_009806335.1 of Davidsoniella australis. Classification (NCBI taxonomy): domain Eukaryota; kingdom Fungi; phylum Ascomycota; class Sordariomycetes; order Microascales; family Ceratocystidaceae; genus Davidsoniella; species Davidsoniella australis. The sequence goes on along the minus strand of RHLR01000690.1, from coordinate 10,777 downwards.
ACTCGACAAAATATCATCGATATGACGGTTGAAGGATGTCTTAACAACTGTTTAACCGCAGAATAACCGCAGAGTACACTTCCACTAGGCTTATTCACTAGCTTGGATTTTTCTGCCCAGGAAAAAAAACTCTGTACAAAAATACATGAATTTATTTTTGTCATCACGTGATATTAGCCCTATCCATCCACCAAGTAGATAATTTTTTGTTCCATCCGCGTGCGTTTCTATGTAGAGGGCCCGTCAACGACAGCCACCAATCCTGCCAGCCCACCGCCTTGTGCCCTTCCAATTTTGAACGTGCTGCGAAAGAAGTCTATCCACGTCTCACGACTCCATTAACTCCTCTTCCTTTCCATCTCAATTGTCAGTTAACCGCTCGACAAAAATACAGACAAGATGGTAAGCCCATATCTGCTTCAAAGTTATCAACAAATCAGTATTGCCATCTTCGACAACATGGCCAGCGTCTATCAACTCTTCAATGTTCAAACTTTCTCCAATCTCGAAACCGAAGCCATACCACGAAATATACCGTTGGGACTAGCCTTCACAATCGACGAAAAAACTTGAAATTCTTTCAAATTACACCACATATCCACAACACATTTACAATTGGAACTGCAATCTCTAGACGCCATGCTATTTTACGGGACTACAATAATTGATATTAAGAGGGCCAGACGCTGGTGTTATGCTGTCGAATGAGGGGTCATACGTACTCTTTGCTTATACGGCTGTACTAACACCACTATCCAGGTTCTCGCTGTTGATCTCCTCAACCCCTCGGCTGCCTCTGAGGCTAAGAAGCACAAGCTTAAGGTGAGATTTGCTCCCAAGTTGCCAACGAATGAATGTATCATGATTATTAAGGGTGTAATAAACCTAAAATTTTACATGTTACATCCGAAGGCAACACACTTTGCCTCAAACCACCAATTTCTTTTGTCTCTAACAAATTCTCGATATCAGACCCTTGTGCCCGCCCCTCGCTCGTTCTTCATGGACGTCAAGTGCCCCGGCTGCTTCACCATCACCACCGTCTTCTCGCACGCCCAGACCGTCGTCATCTGCCAAGGATGCACCACCGTCCTTTGCCAGCCTACCGGTGGTAAGGCCAGATTAACCGAGGGCTGCTCTTTCCGCAGAAAGTAAACGTCTCAGCTGTCTAGTTTCAATAGAACCACCAAAAAAAAATGGAATGATCGGCTTGGGCTCATGTTTTCTCTTTTTCACTGCATCAAATATCGTCTACATCTATCTCTTTTTGTTCTCAGGGTTTCATATTTCCGACTCTCGGCCTACAGGCAGGTATGCTTGGGCTGTTGATGTTTATCTCTTTATTTTGAAGCAACTACTTCTCACTCATATTCCTTTTTCCATGGCCTCAATCTTTTTTATAACTGGGCGTTCACGGGCCTCATTTTGAGGATACAAAAAGCTATGGATTATGTGGTAACAGACAAGAGCTCTCTTTCTCTCAATTTGAAAAATGGCAATTTGTCGAGTGCTTAGGGACATCATAAAAACTAGAACGGTTTAGCAACGGGGCATGGAAAAAGTACAAGCAGGCATCAAACAAATACTGCCAATGGAACATATGGATAACTTCATTTCCAGGACCTAACGTGAATAGATTGTAACATGTTTGAATTCTGTGATTTGATTATCTACCAGCTTCTCTATAAGGCATGTAAACTTTTAAGTGCATATGTGATAATGACGGCGTACATATATATACCCTAATATATTAGTAGGACAAGTAAATTTATGTATCTGTAAGCCTTTAGACATTCTTCTAACCATGTCATTTTATAATTCCAATGTACAATATAGTGACGGTCCAGCCTTATTATAAAACTATATATACATAGATAACCCTCACAAGCTAAATTAGAAGAATGCGTTTTCGCGACACGCTAGCTCTATCTCTCGCTAGTAGAACATGATCCCCAAATATCCCCCCTCTTGAAACCCGATGTTATTCGTCTAATTTATTATTGCGTTTCCATATAGGTGAACTCATTCAGGATGTCAATGTATGTTTGAGTAATAGCACCCTATGTCATACAAGGGTATCATCCGCAATGTTCTTTCACGATCTTCTTCTACATAAAGAGCAACATCCCCTTCTCCAGTAATCATTCACATTATTGGCTACGAAGAATCCTACAAGCTCCATCAACATCTGCTACCCACTAGTTTCCGAAAAGAGTAGCTACGCGTTTAGCCACACAAACGCGTCTTAGAGTTTTTCGAACTCGTTTATATAGAAGTCTTATCTAGTTGACCATACATACCACCACAACAAAAGAATCATCAACTTTCAACGGAATAATCAACAGTTTCGTACACCAAACGCTATATATTGCTCTATCAAAAGCATACATATATCCAAGGTCTGCCATTTCTACCCCGCTATAGCTATCCACGCGAGCTATCAATCTGGGCCCCTCCATTACCCCATGATAGCAATACATGATCAGTGCTGGCTAAACAAGACAGAAATCAACCTAACCACCATCGTCGTCACGGGCCCTCCCAAATCGCTCAAAATCCCTGTCTTTGTGCGCTCGCTTCATTGCTTGGCCACTTGTTTTACTTGCAATAAAAGGCTTTTTTTGGGTGCAATCTGTTACAACTTTGCTTGGGTACCTGGTGCCTCCCCCTTGCTCGAAAGCAGACCCTAAACCTTTCCTTCTACCCTTCCATTGATTCTTTGTGCTTTGCCAATCATCGGTCTTCGATTTCATTCTTTCATGGCCCGGCTGCATATCGACGTTACATCATCTTGCATACAGAACATCTCATTATCAAAGTAACACTCTTACGATTCTACGCCACCCGAAATCTATTTTGCCAACTCATACTTGATCTGTTTTCGTACAGAGAATAGCAACAAAGACCTGTCTAGTTTCCTTTTCTCTTTTGCTTTTGTTTGCGATACACCAAAAAGAACACCACCGCAACACATCTCAAACTCAAAATCCAAGACATTCCGTTGATCCTCTTGCATTCTTAGTCAGTATGTCTCAGACTAGAGCGAAACGCCAGTTCAACGGCGCCGCTGCCGACCCGTCTCAGAGACAAATTACCTCTTTCTTCGGGACTACCGGCCGTATCCAGTCAACTGCATCGAACAACCGCCATCTCGGTTTCAGCAATGAGCCTGCCCTGCCTGACGCTATCCAGTCCTCTCTTCTGAGTGTCGGCATGCGTGTTCGCAAGTCTGTGCCTGAAGGCTACAAGACCGGTACCTATCGCGGTCCACATATGTGGGCTAAAACGATGGCTTTCCTATCAAGCCAGCTTCGAGCGCCCAAAGCCAAAAGGTCTACAACAACACATCCGGTACTTCCGCTGCTGTCCTTGCGCCGTATTGCGGAATCAACAAGATTGGAGGGCTTTCAACGCAACCTATCAGCATTGCGAACGATTATGCCCAGTCTACTGATATTCCCGGGCTGTCCTCGTCGCAGGAAACCGTTGATGACGATGAATCAGGCGATGAGGTCGTTCAGCAGTCCCATGAAAACAAAAAGCGTGGCTTCACTATCGAAGATGACTTTGAACATTGCCCTGGCTTTACTTTCGGAGACGAGGAGCCGAAGCAACACTCTCGTGGTCCCGAGGTCAACATAGTTTACCCCGATCGTGTGATGGCTGTTCCTCGCAAAGCCCGCCAGAAGCCAGCTGTTACCAATGACTTTGAAGAAGCTCCTTTCTTGGTGTAGTTTAATATAAGCATCGATATGTCATAGAGTTAGTGCAATCAGAACGCCCTTCTGTCATCATCTTCAAGCTCTCAGCACCTCTAGAACGTCGTTAAAACACTGATCGAGTGAACAAACTATCTGTTTTCAATGGTAGATAGTGATCACGACCGATCAGTGACTATGGGTCTGTTATTTTTTCTTTATTTCAATTGCCGTTATCATTTATCTGGTTTATTTTTCACGTTATTTATCTATACCATTTGTTTTTTTCCTTTCTTTCGTGGGGCTTGATCTTCTTAGGATAGTCTGGGGCTTATACTTTGAATCTAGGTCTAGGAAATATATGCATTTATCCTGTACACACTAGCACAAGTAGGTAGAAAGCAATATAAACTACCAATACGCTATATACAATCTGATATCCCTTTTCAAAGTTGAATAGGTTTGGGTATTCTTAGAAGTCTGAGTTATATTAGAATTATAGTATGTCGATTTTATAAACAAATTATGTGGATAGTTACTATTTAGATACTCGGGAATGGATCACGAAACTCAAGTAGATCTCGTTGACCATAAATCTCGCCTGCGACTGTCAAGATCATATTCAAGGTATGTCGCATATTAAGGCGTACGTCTTTTTCTCTTGCGTCGACGGCTGCTTCATCTTCTTGTATTTCACCTTCATCATGGACATCTTCGGCCATTGATTGGGAGAGTTCAATCTCGGGCTCCTTGACGTATTCAGAATCGATGTGTGAGACACGAGCAAGAAGACGAGCCTTGACTTGTTCCAAGGTTTCTTGGTTATTAGTCTCTTTTTGGGTCTCTTCTTCCTGGATCTCGCCTTCTTCATCGGATATTTCCATTGCTTGGTCTTCATTCCCTAATTCGACCATATGGTTGGAGAGTGGTGATAGCGGCCGAGATGGGGATTTATCGGCACAAGGCTCATCGACCACACTACCACTAGGTTGAGTTGAAGATTCTTCTGTGGTCTCCATTGCAGTCGATGTTGATATATTGTGGATCAAGACCTTGTCGCTATTATCGACTTCCATTTCAGCGATAAGATTAGAATACGTATCCGATTCGTCAACTACTTCATGAAGACCTAAGTCTCCTCCACCATTTGCAAGTTCATCTCGCAGTGCGGCCATCTCACCCAAACTTCTCGTCATCAAAACCGCACGACGACCGATATCACGGATCCAAGCTATCTCCGTATGGTGCATCTCGCCCTTCTCTGGAAGCCGCGCTAGTAATGCCCAGAGCCAACGACTAGTGCGCTCACGGATCTCGTGGCCTATACGCAGAAACTTACCGCCGATTATCACGCGCAGAACACGCAATACGCCCTCTTTATCCATAGAGGCGATTTGTACAGGCAACGGATCGGAGTCTAAGATACGTTTGTTCCAGATAACAAAAGTTGAACTGCGTGACCCGAAGGAACCAACGAAGAAACCGTGGGTCTTGGGTAGGCCGTCGACGAGATCGCGGGGTGGTTTACGATGGAGAGTGCTACGCAAGGCACGAAATCGATCTAGTAAACTAGTATAGTAAACATCGGCAAGGACTTGCTGGGGATAGATCTCGGCGTTGTGATCTTCTGGCGATACGATATCGGGCGCGGCAGTATATGCGCCATCCTCGTAAAAGCCTTCTTCGTAGGCCTCTTCATCCTCGCCGTAGTACTCGTCGTCTTCGTTGTAGTATTGCTCGTCGTTTGCGTATTCAGCTGGTAGCTCGGGCCCTAATTTGACTTTGGGTGCTACCAATAAATGCGGAATGCCATTGGCTTGATGTCTGTGTTTCAAACTCACCATATCAGTTTTTCACATGTTCTGAAAAAAAAAAAATTGAAAAAAGAAATTCTTCATATTTTCCAAGATCCCGCTGTAATCGATCGCCTTCTTTTAATCCTTTATCTTCAGTTTAGCGGGATAGCTTCGACAAAGAAAGGGGATCATACGAATTCGGTTTTGGTCGGGCTTACCTGACGGAATTAAGATAGGCCATGGCCTCTGAATCATCTTCAAAGTCTAAATCATCATCTTTGGGAACACTAGTTTGTGTGCCTTGGCCGGCGAAAAAGTATTTTTGTCCAAATGTGGCGTCAATGAAGGCATTTTGATGTTGTCGTGGTTTTTGATTAGTGGTAAAGTTCTTCTTGGCTCTTTTAGATGCACTTTTTGCGCTTTCGGGAATATCGTCTGTATCGAAGGGTCGTTTTGTTGCCATGTTCAAGCTGTCTATAAGATAAATTAATATACTATGAAACTTAATGGGCACTAAAATCAAAATCAACGGTTGAGAGGTGCAATTGATGCCCGTTGTTCGGATGGTGATAGGTAATCTTTTGATAAAATCGCATTGTTCTCCATTGCCAGGCGCGTTGAGGTTGCGATACTAAAGTTGGTGCGATACAGCATGTCACGTGCTTATATGGGGACAAAAGGTTTAATGATCCTTCGATGCATGCTTATGACATCTCGTCGCATTGGAAGGGTTTCAGTAGACCAACGATTAAGAATATCACATATCTGTATGAATGTGATTACATGATAAAATGTACATTACATATTTTATTGGGGTACTCAGTTCAAACCCCAACAGTATCATCGGCCAATAAATAATATTTGACTACAAATATCCTAGATCCTCTATCAGAATTATATATCCAAAAATGGCATAACCCTATCAGTACCACTCTAACCCTGTTGAGCTGATGTCAAATACAGATGTAACAAAGTACAAAGATGAATCCAAAAGTATATAAGTGATATACACAAGTATTCATTGACTTTCTAAGAAGACAAGTCAAACAGCACAATCAAAGGATTTTCTCAAGCGTGAAAACTCTGATATCATGCCTACTAATTTTTTTCTCCATATACGACTACTAAGGCAATCAATCCAATCTATCCTAAAGGGTGGATTTGACCAGTGCTCGTGAAGATTGCATGATGTACATAGACGTTGAATCTGGTCGTGCCATGGAGTAGCATCGAAACATTGTAAAATTACATTATTCAGCACACATATGCAGTAGATAAGATCCAGTTAACATGCGGGCAATCAGGCTACATCTGTGGCGTATATCTTGAAGAGATCGGACATAACAGAGGATTTTAGTAGATCTCCATGTAAATAACGACCCTTTAAGAGAATATATGATGATGATGATGATACTAAGCTATATATCATCGTCTGATGAGATCAGGGGTGGGTCATGAGTCTCTAGGCAGATATTCCTTTATAGGCAGTATGAATCCGTACGCTAATAAACTCTACAAGAATGATGTTCTTGTTCCCTCAACACAGATCACAAAAGAGTCCGAGTGCCATACTATGCATGAGTGGAATAGGTGGGATAAGTGGCATCTAGTCTTGCTACTGAGGAAGACACCCACATATCTGCCTTGCGGCATGCAGGAGTAGTGTCATTTGATTTACACGGAAGACAAGAGAGAAGAAACGTGGTATAAGCTATCCCGTTCCAGGAAGGTTGGTCTGCATATCGCGAACCGCATTAGCAAATAGATCGTAGCGGAAGATCGAAACTTATGCATGTACGATGGAAACATGGAAAACGGGAGGGAGAAGGGAGAGAGCAAATACGGGGATCTGAATTCGTGTTAGCAATGCTACATAAGCTGCAGATGATAGCATAGTTGGTTTCAAAGAACCCTTCGTTCAAAGTGATGATAGGACGAGAGAGAAAGATTGGACTGGACGGCAGAACAACGTGTGAGTGAAAACCAGATACATGTACAAATCCAGAGACAAGGGTCGGAAGGAGGGAAACACGAACGCATGGCTCACAACATAGCCCGTGCCGCTTTATTCAGAACAATAAAGAAAATAAAAAGGAACTGCCATCAAAAGTCATCTTGTTGCAGGAAGAGAATGGGCTAGACCCCGCCGAAAAAGCTCGTGCTTGTCAATAATGTGATTTCTCACCATGTAATGGTTGTTAGCAGTTACTTGCTCGGTAGAAGAAGCGGACATAAACGTGTAGATTTATTTGTTAAGAAAAAAAAAAAAGAAAAAAAAAAGAGAAAAAAAAGAAAAAGAAAAAAAAAAAGAGAACGACATCACAAGCGTGGCATGGGCCAGTCTTCGACACCGGAAAATTTGATGGTGCGCAGAAGGAGAATATGTCTCCTACTAACTAGTCACATTCGGTATAATGAGTGAGATTTCCAAGGACCCAGGTCTAGTAGGCATCCCCTGACAGAAGAATATACTATTCTTGGACGGGGCACCGGTAGTGGGCAAGGCATTTAACCCTGAATGAAAATGCGGCCATGGTTCGGGGAGTTTTGGTTGGGAAGACAGACAGAAAGCGAAGAAAAGATCGGAGATCAGACTCATGTTCTAGCCCTAGCCCGTGGATTTCTCATCGATTTGATGATTTTTAACCTCGGCGATCATAAACTGACGAGTCTATAATTATGTTTGTTTGGACTTTGGCCAGCCAAGCTGAGCCAGCTGACCAAAACAAAGCAAGGCTGTGGTTTTTAGATTGTGGTCATAAGTGCACAAATAAGTGTGGGTTGACGGAAAGTAGGAAGGTACTACTGATGAGTGACGCATACTAAAATCAGAAAGGCGTGGCGCGGCTAGCCACTAGGTCAACCAAGAAAACCAATTGGCCGGACGATATACCTATAGGGTATACATCAACATATAAGCTAGGAGATAGACGCCACGTTTCATGGTTTGCCTACTATCGTTATTGTGTGTGTGCGACTATGTAAAGTGCGTAACTACTACAAATACTGTCGCGCAACGACAAACTGCAACCTCAACTTCTGAAAATGAAAAGCATGATGTAATTGAAGTTCTTTAGGTTCCGCACATTGTCATGTGATGTAAAGTGAATAGACGACATCGACTGCCATTCCTAGGCTTGGCTATCCAAACTGCCGCATTAAGGCGGCGCAGCATCTGTCAAGGAACGCTGCGAAGTCAAATTCTTGCATACTAACTTAGTGGTTGTAGATGGTAGCAGATAGGATAGTGTAAGTTGATCCTGATATGGGATAATTGCTACCAAAATCAGCAATAATGTCCCATTGGACTGGTGGGACTGGTAACGTAACAAGCGAGACATGGAGACATAGAGATATCTGTACGTATTGTTGTATTTCTAGGGTAGAAACATCTAAGAATGATACTGTGTCGATGTATCGATATTGACTTTACACTACGTTTCTGGCCTCGGCAAAATGGCGACGTTTGAGCACCCCTAACTAGGCATTGATCGCCAAATAAACAGATCATCAACAGATACGATTCAAGGTATTATATGCTTTTTGATTCTTCTTTTTTTCTTTTTCACAGAGGTCGAGGTCTTATGCATGCGGACTAGGACGTCTGCCCTCCCGTTTATCGCGTATTCATACAGACCTGTCGATGTAACGGTAGACAATAGCGAACCATGGTAAGGTATGGAATGGTAGTAGGAAAAAAAGAAAACAACAAGAAACATGAAGCAAACGGTGGTCAAGATCATGGGTAGCCTTGGCATTGATACTAAGTATAGCTCATAGGCCATGTATTTGTACCTTTTTTTCCTTTTATTGAATACAGTTGTATATTAAAAAAAAAAAAAAAAAAAAAAAAAAAAGTTCCGGCTCGGACTGTATAACATTCGTGGTAATATGACCATATCGCAACATGTCAACATACTTGGTCTTTTTTGTCGGACAGCAACGTGCAAAAAAGGACGGCGAAGGCCGTGTCATTTTCTGTCACGATCGATGGGGTAATAGAATACCGGATAAAAAGAGAGTCGGCCTTACTCAGGATAAGTAGAATTGTAGAATTTGTCTTGTACTTGTGGACTTATTGCAGGGTTCTTTTTGTGGGCTTGTATAAGCTTTTGTTAGTAAGAAACCTTGGTATTAATAAGCAGAGGTTGAAAAGCCTTTATCGGGAAACGCTTCAGGGCAGGCCAATGTACTCAGTCTTCGGGATTCAAAGCTAACTACTGGCCGAGCGAGCTATATTAATTCGGAGCTATTCTGTTGACGAAGATGCAAGGTTGGCGTTATAGACAAATCAATACGATCAGGCTTCGGAGGTCAACGACAAACTCCGACCAGAGCCAATCAACGCCATGCCAAACCCATATCCTTCGCTCTCTTGAAGCCCGCGATTATGACGAGTGGATATGATATGATCAGACATATCGCAGTCAGGGCCATAAACGGTCGACTGAAGTCAGGTCTATGACTATAATTGGTTGACTTGGTGTTACATCGTATACTTGTTATATATGATACTGTAGCCGAGCACCTTGATCTGTGATGCTACACTGCCGGCGTAAAGTATATTTCTTGAGACCAAGCACCCGGTCTAAGACCGTATTAATTTCTTGTCTTTAGAGAACCAACGGTGACACATACAAAATTAGCCGATGTCATTTAAATTGTTTCTAGAAGATCGACAAGCTGTCTTCGAGCTAACTGTTATCAAGTTAAAAAAGTATATACTTTTTTAAGAAAAAAAAAAGAGGCTGTGTTGCTTTTTCGGGCTGAGCTAAGAAAAAGAAAAAAAGAAGGCTTTTATTAGTAGAACGGATTTCAACTGCGGCGCTTCTTCTCCGTTGAACACTTTTATATCACCTGAAAAAAATAACACTTAGGCTTAATGGGCGCAGTAAAAGAAGAAGAAATCCTTTAGGAAATATCAAGACACCAAAAGCCGAATTAAATATATAGATATATATAAAATAGTTGTGAAGGTTTCAAACTTTCTTGTAAGAATCCCGAACTTTTGTAAAGGCCGGTACGTAAAAACGCCTATTCAGTGAATAGATAATCTTTGTTTTTTTCTCTACAACAACCTGTTCAATTCCAGTCGCTTGTTTCGAAAAAAAAAAAAAGAAAAAAAGCATGCTCCAGCTACTGCAAGCAAATCTTGACAGTTGGCGTGGGCTAAATTGATTTCGCTTGAGCAATCCTTTTTAAGTTGGTTGTCTTTTAAAGATTTAAAGACTGTGTCTAGAGCCAGGATCTAAAATAAGAGTAAGAGTGTAAGAGGAGATGGGG
>RHLR01000689.1:0-15222 GCA_009806335.1 Davidsoniella australis | reverse complement strand
CCCCTAGCCCCGAAGAACTAGTGGTCCATACCTCCACTAAGAGGGGAATCTTTATGAAAAAGATGAAGAAAACTGTCTATATAAACCCTCTGAAACCCCTAATTTTCCAACATACGACCATAGCTGATAGAAAGCACGGGATCCCGTCCGCTCTCCCCTAGTTAAACTATCAAGCGCTCGATCAGTACTACGGTGGGTGACCACGTGGGAATACCGGGTGTTGTATGTTACTTTTCGGTATTTACTTTTTGTGTATATCTTGAGATTGGGTCTTCAGATCGATTAGTACTTTTTTGAATAATGGATGGCCAGTTATGAAATTTTACGTTGGACCAAATTGCTAAATAAGGTTTCGTGTAAGAGACCGAAAAAGAACTACTTCCTTCTTACTACTACACGTCTATGTAATGACTCTAACTTGTCATGACTATGATGAACTCTCTCAAACATTCTAAGGGACATTATATACAAGGAAATATTACTGCGCTTGAATCATCTTTATTCAACGACATGTGATTATGAGAACAACAGAAAACATTAAAAATAGGGTTGAAGAGTATGATGCTGTGTTAAGGTAGGGTTAACGATATTGATCAAAAGGCTATCTACTTTCTAGGCTATCGAGGCTACAAGGGGCACTATTAAAGGCACTGAGAATCGGCTCGTATAGCTGGTCTGGATCGCCTTGAGGAGTCCCAAAAATTCAAAATTGGTTCGTCTCCAAATAAGATGCTCCTGATTTTCAAGCATAGGGGCTGCGTCACGATGAGTGACTCCGGAAACTCCTTTATGACATACCCAAAGACGCCGATAGTCATATTTCCAGACTTAATACGGGAAATGGAGCTGTAGCTATCAACATGCCATGGATTTAGTAATCTGGCCATAATGCTGTCTATATGATTTTCGCGTGGCCCTCGTGTACATGCATAAAGCAAGACGTCGAAAATGGATTCTAAATCATGCTGGCAAGTATGATACATTTTTTGTAGAACTTCAATTGCCATAAATTTCACAGTTCCTGTTTTTTGCTGTCCTTCACTTGACTCACAGTCTATTCTTTTGGCCTTGTCAAGACACGTGAGCATACCATAAACCCCATCTGACGTGTTTGGGTTGGAGAGGACGATATTGCGGGGACATATATCTCGGTGAAGGATATTCCCAACCTTGTATAGGGATCGATGGGCCTTGGTAGCATCTCGTAGTGCCCGAAGCAGCTCCCTGGGCGAATCGTAGCTCGTGATAACACGACTGGAATGTGACAAAACAATGCAAGAGAAGATCTTGTTCTCCAATTCGTTGCTATTTTGCATGTATGGGCTAGCTTCGTCACTGCCAGACACTAGTTCGTCATTAGGAAAACTTATCCCAGAACGTAACTCTGCAATGGAGGTTATTTTCTTATAGACTATTACTTTGGCTACTCCCTTGACACCTCGCTCCTGTGCCAGACTTAGATTCTCCACCTCCAGCATGCTGTCTTTAGGGACCCATGAGAACTTGGCAACTTGGGTCGTGTTGGATTTCAAAGTAGCTAATTCCTCGTGAGTCGACATCTTCTTGACACAAGACCGGCCTAATAAGCTGGATCTTCGAGGTGGGTTTATCACCCAAGAAGATGTGACAAGTCTTACTAGTACGATCCAGGAAGGTGTCTAGACCCATCATATTGTCGTTCATTGTTGCATGGCCAACAAGAGCTCTTGCAAATTGTTCAGACTTGCTGTGGATATCAAAAGGCCCAGAACTATCAAAAACCCAAAGCTCTATTGGTGAGGAACAGAGCAAGAAAGCATGAACAAACCGACGAGTAGACTCGTCTCGGAAGACACGTCGTATAAGCCTTGCCAATTGAAACATGTCGAAACTTGAATCGGCTTGTGTCATATGATGCCGTTTGCTTTCCAACCACAAGAACATGCTTATACTCAAAGGTGTCGCGAGCATCTATATTCGGTGACTTCTCTTGGGAAAGCAAACCACCTTTGTCCATCGTGCCATGCCATGGCGTTATCCAGCGTATCATTTTGTTGCTCTGTCCAGTTCTCTGGGCTAAAGAATTTCGAAAGGCGCAATTTTTTGATCTCAGAGAAGACTTGCTGCCCAACTAACTGCCTCATTTTCCTTATAAGAACGTGAGATCGAAGCGACGGTCCTCCCTCGAAAAAAATACGGTGATGTCTAGACTCTTAGGCAGTTGATCAAAGATGTCGATAATGTCATAGACAGCAGCCACAATCGTACTGCCAGAGGCGTGTCCAAATATGTGGCGAAGCAAAAAAATGAGGTTATTCTGAAGCGGATATCTAGAGATGACTTCAAGATCTGCCTGCGTCAAGGTCGTCTCGGTAATAGAAGTAAAGTATGCTTATCAATCGATGAGTTATAGTTTGCGTTTAGTTTTGGCTATTTTTTTTGACTCTTGTTACTATCACTTTTGTTTCTAGTCTTTATTGCTTTGCTTTAAGTCGGCACATTATAGATCAATATAGGTACAATGAGTACTACGGTGAGTGGGTGACCACGTGGGAATACCAAATGTTGTATATCTTTTTTGTTTTTTTCTCTTTCATATTGCCAGTCTCTACTACGTCGTTACTTTTTTGTACATCAAGGTGAATCATTATATGAGAAACTATCATGTACAAATCGTCATACTGATATCTTGGAATGGGAGATGAACTATAGTTCAGGATATGTAATTAAATTGAAAAAAAGGGTTTTATTTAATTTTTTTTTAATTCATTAACCTTATGGAGCTATTGAGCTTTGAAGATTGAAAAAAGTTATAACGGTGTTATATGTAAATCTCAATACAAATTCCGTATATGTATATTCGTTATGTACTGTTACTCAAATGCTCGAATGATGAGAAGCTCCTGCTATGGACGTTTGGAGATAGTGAAAAGAAAAGCTATAGGCCAGATAAAAGATGAACTAGATGAGATAAAGAAAAGAAAAAGAAACCATTAGAGAAAGAAGAATGAAGAAAGCAATCATTATTAGTTAATAGTTAATAGCCCGCCGGTTCGGACTTTATGGGATACGGTGATTGGTCAAGATTCTGGCGACATTCGTCTTTCCAATGTTTAGGAGTAATATGATCAACGATTTCCTTGAATGCAGTCTATAAGAGAAGGAGGTATTAGTAAATAGTAATTAATGGTATTTCTTTTTGGTAATATGAATAGATATACTCACCAAGGTACAGAAAGTCTCGTCCCCGGGCAGATGGTTTCCTCCGTGACGACAACCAGGGATGGTCACTGGCTTGTCGTTATACCGTATTCTGACGAAATACCCTTCAAGGGCTTTCTTCTGTGCGCCGTCCAGTGCCTCCGTGGGAGTGCGACCAATCTTGCGTCCGGCACCGCTACCTCTAAGTCCAAACCATCCTATTTGGGTTGCCTTTGGAGCGGGTTTATTTGCTGCTCGGAACAACTCGATGGCTACGTGGCTGGTGAAGGGCGGCCAGCGTCCGTCATCTGCGCCCAGCGAAGTGAGCATCGCTCCAATGGTTGTATCGTGGCATCCGTTTAATGCGATCTTGCTTGCTGTGGTGGTCGAGCCCGTGCTAAGACCTTCGGCGGACGAGACTAGTGACTCTACTACACTACCAAGTAAGGGACCGGCACCAAGTCTCCGCGCTTCAGTGCTTGTTGCATACATGGCGAACCACTCTTGTAGGCCAGCGTCCTCGAGGCCGGCAATGACGTCGGGGTGGTAGAATTCCTTAGGAAGTCGCGTGGAGGGGCCAGTGCCATAGGCGCGTGAAGCATTGATACTGTCCAAAACACCAAGTGAGGAAGGTGTAGAGTTCAATGTGATGCGCGGACTATTGCCATGAGAGCCCATGTATTTGCCGATGTGGGCATGGACCTTATCGGCTGCCGGTGATGTGTCCCAGTTGCGTGCAGCTTGCTGAACAAAGCCCTCAACTAGTTGAGCAAGACGGGCGCATGCACTACTGTTGGGAAATATGGACTCATCTTGTGGAACTGACTGGGCTATTTCGAAAGGATCAAGATCGGGCGCACGATGACTAGGCGGGTATAGGCCGGTGACAGTGTGCTGTAGAGATTCGAGGGCGCGTGGTACTGGAGAGGATCGCAAAGCGAGGATATTTTGCGTAGATAGTTTGGGTGGTAGGAAGCCGAGTGATGTGACATAGAGTTGTCGTAGATGGGTACCGAGGGCATATGTAGTTGCGCGACCGCCGTCGGTGAGAGTACCAAGTCTGCAGAGATCTTCACGCGGTGAGCCCCCAACAGATGGATGGGGCATGGTAGAATCGGATGCAGCAGCCATTACAGTGAGTTTGAGCTGCCAGTCCATGTTATTATCGGGTGGTAGCGGCACATGTGGATCGGCTGAATCGGTGGGAAGGCCCACGTTGGAGGCCGTGGCAGACGATGACGTAGAGGAAGACACGGCTGAATGTGCCGACGATGAGGGCATCGAGATCAGACTGCGCATGTTGCGCGCGTAGCTACAGTACGGCCATAGTTGCGGATGGTTCAAATGCGCAAAGCGCGGCTTTATGGGAGTGCGCTCGCCATGGCGTAAGAAAACATGGACTTGCTGGAGGGTCACGGAGGACGGATAAAGAGCGGCGAGCTCAGTTGGCGAGTATGGGGCGGGCGGAGGTCGAGACGTCATGATTAAGCAGGCTGGTTGGTAATTGGGAGCGATATGTGGGCTGCGAGAAGAAAGACACCGGGAGTTTAAGCATGAGAGACACAATAAGATAGAAGATAGATAGATACTGGTGTGGAGACGGAATGCAAGGTGAGGAAGAAGGTAAGGAGAGTAAGCGAAAGTGAAATGCGATCCCAGGAAAGAAGCGATGCAGACAGATAGATTCCAAAACTGAAACAGCAGCTTCAAAGTAGGGGAGATGATAACAGATAGACTGACTGCTTCGCCAGCACCTTGCGGAGCTTCACTTTACAAATGCTTTTGACAAAGGAAGCAAAACAGGCCTTGTCATGTGCAGAAGATCCGCAGCTTTCTTTACTAGAGAGCAGGAGACCAAGAAGTTGGAGCTTGTTGCTCTTGCTGCCAAAAAGATGCACCTTTCTTTGTTGACGGTGGTGACGTTGGGATTTATTCCCTCGGTTGCTGTGAAGCCACTAAAGCTTCTCCAATACAGCGGGTGTTTTGCCTATATTTTACTATTGGTTCCTCAACAAAACAAAACCATACTGGCAGGCAAAGCTTCCTCCTAATAAAAGCGGGACTAGTAGCCAAGAGCCAACACCTTGGAAAAGTTCACGGACTTTTCTGTGGTCATGTAGTATAATCAAATCGAATCAAATCAAAGCTGAAGCTAAGGAGACACATCCTTGTTGGACATTGCTTTGGTCATCCTCTTTTGAGACGATTAATGAGGATAGAAAACGACGACGTTGAGTATAGAGCCACACATAGCCTTTAACGCCACACGGTAACGCCACCTTTTAGTTATATTTATCTATGTATATCTGTATCGCTAGCTAACAGGCTTGCGGATTTTAGCGACACTTTCTTGACCGTCTTTGAGGATGTTAATGTAACAATGTCAGCTGAAATATTGATATCGATTTGTCCCCCACCATCCTTATTCCAACTCCAGGATGCTAGTTCGGAGAATTATTCAGAAGATGTAGGCTCGTGGCAGTATATTTGTGGTTGAGTACACATACATTATCGCTACAGCAGTCCATGTGGAATATCTACATAGACAAGACGCTCGGAAATACATATTTCAAGCATGTGACAGAATAGCACACATGTTGCAATAGAATACTATGATATTCAGCAATGCCCAGCCTGTTTATGGTGGTAGCCTGGTCAGAAAATGAGAAAATGCGATTAAAATGCAACATGAAAATCACACCTCACTCTCCTTGTTTCTTTGGTCTTAACAAAAGCAAAACCTCGGTGCGACTGTGCGAGTCTAGTGAGACTCAGTGTGGACATCGCTAGCAAAAGTAGACGGTGCAAATATGCGTGGCAACATGAGATGTCGGTGGGAGATAGAACAAGGAAGCTAAGACACATTGCAGCGTGAGGGACTGCTGAACATATATGAGATACATATGCATATATATATCTTACGAGCACGGTAATGTCAGATGCCGATGTGTGCTTTATAATGTCAATCATGCATATATTCACAGACACAAAGGTTGTAACTATTACACAGAGCCTGATCTCCCGTTGGTGTCCTAGCTGCTCTCAATCAGTTTCCTGATTGAGCCATATGCAGTGTTGTATTGGAACACAATCTAGAGTCAAAGGCTAGTTCTAGAAAGGCAGCATTTGGTAGGAGAAAATGAGCCGAGAAAAGCAACCACTAGATTGAACATTTTTCCTCTCTTTGTACCTTGGACTCTGTAGGTGAAATCTAGACTGAATATTTACGTATGTTCTCTATATGATAGGCAGTCCTTATTAAAGTGGTGAAGTGTGCGCTACCACTGTTATCGTAGTGCTACCGATCATCAATCGGGTTGAGGAGATCGAGCGAGTAGCTGCTTCATTCTCTTGTTCTCCCTCCGCTTCCTTATCCCTGAAGCGAATTGTCCCTCGTCGATCTCAGCCTGTTGTGTGTTGTCGTATATAGCTTGATCCTAGTCAAGTTCGGCTTGCTCAAAAGTTGAGGCTGCGTTTCCTTGCCTTGGCCGAACCCTCTTCCCACTTTCAACTGTGGGTTTCCCTTTTCTTTAGTGCAAGCCCACCTCAATCGTTCATTCAGTCAGTCTAAAGCCAAGCCTTTTGGTTCTTCTCTTTGGCAGGCAGCCAAGAATCATAGCTATCCTAGCCATCGAACATTAACCCTGCTGGCACATGCCAGAGAGAAAGAAAGAGAAAAAAAAACGGGAATAAATCATAACTTTGCGGCTCAGGATTTTGGCCATTGATGTCACCGGCAAAAAATAGTAGTATCAGGAAGCCGAGCCGTAGTGCTTTTTTCCGAGAAAAAAAAATACAACTATATTAAGGAGAACGTATCTGTAATCAGAAAAGAAGAAAAAAAAAAGGTGGTACTTTTATCGGGGTGTAACATCACATGATTCAATTTTTTTTTTTCAGCGGCGGCTTAGGCGGAAGGCACGCTTATCAGTAGTTATCAGCAAATGATTCAAGCAGTGACGGGGTATCTAGGACGGGAAACGACCCGAACAGCATTTGCTGAACTGTCGAAAGTAAAATGCCTTCCTTCCACTGGTCGAGATTTCCCACTAGGTGAGACTACAGCCAGTAGTATGCTCGGCTTGCGTGCCTACCATATATGTATGTCAGTCCAAGGGGGTCCTGCTTGGTTTACTGTGCAGACAGAACAATTACTTCTCTTGTCACTTCGTATATCTATGTTGAGACTTCTTTCTTCGTTTGTCTCTTCTTTCTCTTGTTCATTTTTTTGTCAGCCTCGTTGACATAGAAAATTCTTCACGATCTCTTTTCTTGTTGTGTGCCCTTTTGTTCAGAGAATCGAACTTCGCAGTTCTTCATCCGTTAATTCCGTCTAAAAACCCTTGTTCCTATTCCTAGTCTTTTTTTGTTTCTTGCCCCTGGCTTTTTTTTCTTCTGCTTTGGTTGGGTCTCTATTTGTCGCTCAAGGAGGTCTTTTTCTCTCTTTTCGAAGAGGGACTCTGACATCACTGCAGTATCAAATAGGTCCTATCGTTAGTCAAAGTTGTACTCAGACGTCTATTTTGGAAGACAACGGGGAAAAAGGCAGTAAAAAGCACCCAACATATTGGGCAAAAATTGACTCTGTCTTGGCTCAACTGCGTCGTGTTTATGTTCATATTTTATCTTCCTGTTTGACTAGTTGTGGCGCGAGACTTTCCTTCCGACGCTTGACTTGCTCGCTGCGGAACGTCCGGACATGAACTAGTAGCTCGACCACTTTGGATTCTTGTGATTTGCAATCGTCCATCAAGGAACCCGCAGCTAGCCTTGTCTCTCAGTTACCGGGATCTAGACTATATTAGGTAGCGTCTCCAAGTTGATTTAGTCTTCAAAAACTCATCAATATTTGCTTCTCTTACTCGGTCTAGTGATCAGACATCACTATCACTATAAGGCTAATATCGTCAACAAAGTCACTTATATATTCCCACATATCGGTTCATATGATCATCGACCAGCCCTTGGCTTGTATATAAAATGGCCTTTACAATACCATCTTTTCGAAGAAGATCCCAGGATCCCGCTATGCTAGTACAGCCCGAGCCTCAATCTCGGGGCAGCTCGCCCAAAACCAGATCAGCTGCGCCACGGAGTCTCGTTTCACCAACTATCTGTAATGATGACACCGCTTTGAATCACGGGACCAGCGGCTTCTCACAAAACTTTAGCTTAAGTTTAGATGAAGAGCCGATTTCTCCCCGTAGTCCAGTATCACATCATTCAACGACTTCGCGCCATCTTTCTGGAAACAACCGCACCGCCATGGCTGCAACTATCGTCACTCCTTCACAACATCAGCATCATGTTCACTCATCACATTCCCATGCAGTCAGCCGTCCAGTGCGATCCGCTAAAAAGGCCACTGCAAAGTCCCATGGCCGCACCGTATCTACTGGTACAATGGGCCTCAAGCGCCTGCAAAAGGCGCTGCCTTCCATTAGTATACCGTCGTTTACACTACCCATATTTACGTCGCCCTTCGATTTCGGCTCTAAGAAGAACACGGAGGACATAAGTCTACCCCAGTCAGCCCCCGGCTCTATATCTAACCTTCGCACCAAGCGCCAAAGCCTTCCAGCCATACTTGGTGGCGATCGCCTAGACTCATCAAGTTTGACCTCTTCTCCAACAGACCTAGAACGCCCACAACTACAACGCACCACCACAGACGACAGTGTACTTTTCACCCCACTTGAGCGCATGTCTTCTCTAGGAGATGATGACCGCTGGCGTGAAATTACTGAACAGGTCAACATCCGTGGACAAGCGTTCAGAGAATCTCTACCTGAAATCAAAATCCCACGCCTCTCCGCTTTCCGCTACTCGATGGATAGCGGGCCAGACTCTCCAGTGTCGCTCAATACCACAGGGTCATCACTCAGCCATACTAGCCTTTCGTTTGGCTCGTCTCTCACAGATTCCACGCTAGACAAGGTGCTAGAAACACTCGAAGGTGACATCGTTATCCTTGGTGGCTACCGTGGAAGTATTTTGCGATCAGCCGAGCCACCCCATCAACAGTTATGGGCGCCTGTGAAACTAGGTCTTGGCATGCGAACACCCGATCTATATGTTGGCCTCGACCACAAGGACGAAGAGTCTATGGAAGAACGAATTATCCCATCTGGTATGCTCCAGAATGTCGGCCCTGTCGATGTCAGCCGCAAGTTGCACCGCAAGCTTCGTAACTCTGAAGCTGGACGAAGTGGCCGTCTGCGTGTACATGACTATGGATACGACTGGCGTTTAAGTCCACATCTCCTTTCACAAAAGTTGACAACATTCCTTGAAGGACTTCCATGTAACAAGAACCACGTCGCTCCCGAGAATAAAGGTGCCATCGTCATTGCGCATTCCTTAGGCGGCATAATCACTCGGCATGCTGTGAATATGCGTCCAGAATTGTTCTCGGGCGTTATATATGCAGGTGTTCCACAGCGTTGTGTAAACATCCTGGGTCCATTGCGATTTGGTGATGCCGTATTATTCAACCATGATATCCTAACATCACGCGTCAACTTTTCGTTCCGAACGAGCTTCGCGTTCCTCCCCGAAGATGGCAAATGCTTTGTTAACCGAGACACGGGCGAAGAATATCCAGTAGATTTCTATGACGTCAACGACTGGATAAAGTACCGGTTGTCGCCTGAAGTTGGCGGACCTGCCCTACCACGTCCTCCGGAATCACAGGGTTCGCAAACGATAGCCGCAAAAATGAAAAGGCGCGGCTCTATTGTAGCTAAGCGTACTTGTGCTTTTACATTTTCGCCAGGCCAGGCTCTCTCGTCAATGTCGAGTTCTCTTCAACAAGAGCAACGAAATCAGACGGAAGCACGAAGCACATCTCATAATGCATTTTCATCCCGTATTCTCGAAGGCATAGATCCTAATATTTCAGGCTCTGCATCACTGAACAAACGTGCTGATGTTGATCCCGTCGCTCCCCTCGATGAAGCTACACTAGCAGCAAATCGGCTATATCTTGCCCGCACTTTAGCCGAGATCCGTGGCTTCCGCTCGGAACTTGCACATTCGCCCATGCACACGGCATCTAACGCATATCCGCCCATGGGCTGTATCTTTGCCAAGAACACGGCAACACTAGCCGGTGCCCGCATCCCTGGACCAGAGGCAATCCCCCGCGAGGATGCATACGACTCTTTCTTATTCCAGAGTGGTGATGGTGTGGTTCTGGCACGACAGGCGATGCTTCCTGACGGATACTCGGTGGTTAACGGAGGCCTCATTGAGGTCCAGAGAGGCCATCTAACGTTGCTAGGAGATCTGGATAGTGTGGGAAAGGCTCTGGAAGCTATCGTTAGGGGAAGACGGAGAGGAATCGGTGTCGAAGGTCGTACACTACCAGTTACTAGCAAGATAGGGCAGTAAAGGGGATAGTGAAGGTTAAAAGAAAGGGAAGGCCATGAGTGAAGAACGATTTAATCATGCTTTATATGGTAACATTTCAGGTTGATTTGGTTTTTTTTATTCTTTTTTTTCCTGTTAGGAAAAAGAGGTTTCTTCTATAGAGGCCCGTCTTTTGCATTGCATCTACATGTGCCTTGATAGGGCCATTTGGCGTTTCATCTCAACATTATATATCCCATGTACATACATCAAACTAGAAATTTATAACAACCTACTATCCGAAACAACATTCAAGAACAGATCTTCAATTTAACATAAAACCCCAATGATAGGGTTTAAGTCTAACTCAATCCGGGACTTAACAATGCTCTACTTTGGATTTGGCTTCTATGGAAAATAGCTAACTAGTAAATGGTAATTCAAGTTACAATCTATTGTTTTCTTGTTTTCTTTTTGTCGGGCCCCTTCTTTTTGTCTGCATGTTTTTCTCCTAAGGAGTGATTATACGAATATGCAGTGAGAACATGGGCAGGGCTAACTAACTAGTTTTCCAGTCAGAGTCACTATTCAGCCCCATATAGGATATATTCACACATTCTCAGGCAATTTAGGCTGCGCTGTATTAGTGAGTCACGTCTAGGAATCATCCGCAGACTGGACAAGACGAACAAGTGAATATACAGTTAAATAAATAGTAGATAACAAGGCCGAAATCATTGTCCATGTAGTTCTGATTCCCTCTCTATTTTTTTATTTTTCACGAGATTTCCGAATCAACCAAGGACCGACCATCTTTTATTGGCAAGATTACTACCTCCTATTTTTACATCTTGGTTTCCAAAACTCACTTATAAGAGCCTCTGTCTGATATCCAAGCAAAAGACCATATCTCAGAATGTTTCATTTTCTGGTGTCGACTAAATCCTCACTTCAGCATTTGCAACAACATCTCAAAACAACGCTACTGCATATATCCCCGCGTCCTGTGCCTCTATAATAGGCCTTCCTCTGCACGATAAACATAATCTAAGTCTGGGTCATACTCCAATAACAACCATCATTGGTATGGATCACACACCGCGCTCGAGGGCCGCACGGCAAGCTAGACAAGGCCCTGGAAATGCGGCACCACGTGATTTTGAAATGCGGCGGCCGAGGACATATCAGGCCTGGAGTGGCCTTTCACCGGTTCTACCAGAAGACGGAAGCAACTACTCTGCGCGACTCCACCATTCCGAACGATCGTCTCTCTTTAACATATCCCCACCACTATCGCCATCCACGTCTCCTCGTGGCGCCGCTGATCAGAGCTCCGTAGTGCAGAAGCCCACCTTCTATCCACTATTCCCCTTATCTTCATCACCGCCAAGCCATGCTGAGCAGCAAGAGTTGGTGTTGCCGCGGTTAGATGCTGCGTCGTCGCCGACGATGCCGGGTGTGCGGCCGCCTATCACTGTTCTGTGGCATCCCAAGCGGATCTCGCTCGGCGATCTAGTGCCGGTTCGGAGACTGCGGCCATACATGTTTGAGTGTAAACGCATATCGGATCCCACGGGGCCCGCTATCATGGCAAAAGTAGCGGCCACCGAGGGTCATATCTTCATGTTTGGCCAGGAACTTGGCATCTACGAACGACTGCATAATTTACAGAGCATGTTGCGATTTTCTGCCCACGAAGCAAAGTCGTCGCCGGGGGTAGATTTCCCTTTGAGCGTTTCACTTGACTCGCGTGAGCAGCAATCAGGCGATCCCTCGCCTCCTTTAGCACTAGCCACGGGATATTCCATCAGGCAGCAAACACCATCCTTCGTAGGCCACATCATCGACGAGACGACAGGACGCGCTGTCGGCTTTGCAATGCGTAAGATTCCCGGCCATTATCCGCGACCTGGCGATGCAGAGGATCTAAACTTATGCCGGAATGCCTTGCAGGCGCTACACGAGCTGGGGCTGGTGCATGGAGATGTACAGAAGGAGAACTTTATTATCACCACGGCTACTGATAGTGCTGATTCTAATACGAATGCTACGATAGCTACGGGAAGTAGTAGCTGGATGCTCGGTAGACGAGAGCGTCGCTGGGCTGTTATTCTGGACTTTGAATATACGCGCCCGGCATGGTCGTGGGCGGAGATAGAGGCGGAGATGGACTCTTTGCAACGAGAGCTGGGTGGACGGCCAGAACGGAGATCGAGAAAGTCTACTTAGACTAGGTAGCGTAGAAATCACGAGTGGTATCTTTGATATCTGCTTCGGGTTACATAGGCTGGTGTTTTTTTTCTATTCTTTGAATCACTCACTAGTAAATGTGTTAATGATGAATGGGTGAGAGACAAAGTAGAGGCTCAACAGGCCCTTGAAGAAGTGAGTGGTTCTATAAATAAACACGCTAAATGATCTCCAAAGCCAAGAGCTGTCGCTTCGTCTGTGCCAGTCAAATCCCAACCCAAGACAAATCCTTGTTTTCCCTTTTCCATTTTGTTTTCTCGAAGAAACAACGATAAGTAAGTGAGCCAAAAAATCCATCCATTAGCCGCCCGTCGTTTAGGGTGCAGGGCACAAGGGTTATACTGGGTACCCACTTTAACTATTTTCATATGCGCTGATTGGCTGCTGACGTTGCACCAGCGCTTGAGCTGTATCTCGTATGGCCAATCACAATGCCACACTTCTACGATGAAGAATTTCCGCTGCAACCTCTTCGAACAGCCGCTTTTTCCGCCCATCTGGACTCCTTTGGATCTGTGTTTTTGTTTTTGTTTGTTTTTTTAACTGAAGATGTCAACTTGAGCATGTTGTACCTGACCTGAAGAAGCGCCTAAAATAGAAAAAAAAATAGCCAAAATTAAAATGGCTGGCCCAGGAGCAGACGCAGCCGGCCGCGATGGGCGGCTGGACTGGCTGTAACTCTGATATTGCTACCGTATTTCCAGAGTTGTAGGCGTCACTATCTGGATAGGAATATGCCAAAGATAATGGGAATACAGATATATCGCTTGTATTTGACCCGGTAGAAGAATAGAGCCTAGTCGGAAGGCGTCTTTGCGTGTATATCAAGGGCACAGCCGCTCCCCCCGTCCGGTCTTTTTTGTAGGTCGCTTCTTCCCACGCCAAGCTCTGAGTATTCAAGTATAAGACCGGCTAGATCCCGTCTTAGTTTAGTTCTTACAGCTTCTCTTTTTTTCTTCTTTTCTTCTTCAGTTGTTGCTGGTCTTCACTCCGCTAATACTTATTATCAAACTAAAAAAAGCCTTTTGGTTTCTCTTGTTTTCCAATTTATTTCTATTCATTTTTTTCTACTAATTCATATCGAGCATTCATTCATTATCGCCTGGCTGCAGATAAAAAAATCATATATTTTCTCAATTATTCTATCATATTTATCTAATATCCAATATTCGCCCAACATGTCTGACAAGTTCGATCTTCCTCCTACTTCCGACTTCGAGACCGCTTCTTCACGCGGAACTCTGACGGCTTCACCTACTGCTGCTCCAGCGCGTCCTAAGATCTTTGGTGCTATCGCCGCCTCGCGCTCGGGACTGAACGTTCTATCGTTGGCTTGCGGAATCACTATCCTAGGCCTAGCTGCTCGCAACATGGCTGTCTACAACCAGACGCATTTGGCCCAGGCGTTTCTCCTGCCTCTATGGCCTACAAAATTCGATGCTGGTCCGGTTATTGCTCTGATCGTCGCGGGTGCGCTGATCAGCGTCTTTAGCGCCATGTCTGTGGTTCTGTCTAGAGCTAAACATGTAAGTGTATTTACAAATTATCTACTTTACTTTCTGAATTCTAATGTGTTTTTGATAGGTGTCTTTGACCAATGCTGCTGCCAGTGTCCTTCTGCCCGTTCTTTCGTTCACGGCTAGCTTGACTGCTATCATCGTGCACTTCATGGCCAACGCCTCTTCTACGGAAACTTTCCAGAATTGGACCTGTCAATGGGCCGATATCAACATGTCTACTGCGCCACACTTTAATACTCTATGTGCTCAGTCTCGGGCTAGCATTTATCTGACTATCGCCATGATCCCACTACAGGTCATCATCATGGGCGTCGTCGTAGTAGGGTTCGTTTTCGACAAGGCCTACTCGTGGCAGAACAAGACTTCCGCTGCTTAGATAGAATAGCGAGGCACGATCTCTTTGACGGGTTCAGTAAATATATATGTATATGGTTGGAAGATTTTACTGGCCGTATCAAATATGAGGACTTAATAAACTGGAACAAGGTTTGTGGAATCATTATATGATAAATGGTAATGGGACAAACAAGATGGGACGGGACTTGGACCTTAGCTGAATTTTCTAGTAATAAAGAACAGAGTTGGGCGTAATCAAGAGAAATATAGCTTACTATATTCAAAATCTCAAGTATACGACGGTTCGTGTACTAATAATTCTGCTGATTATTAGTGGCAATGTAACAATGTCCCCTTACAAAAACAGTTAGTTAGTTAGCATTGATTTGATTGTTGGAGGTGAAGGTAATCCTATCTGGATGTTTGAGCACGACTAAAGTGGCCACTCACTGATTCACAGTACGAGTAAGTTGGGCGGCAATGCATCAAAAGGCCAAAAAAAACCAAGATGCATTGTGCACTGTGACAATATGACATAGCTTATAATGAAGCTGAACGGGTATATAAAGGCGAAGATGGCCCCTCT